>JAHZNG010000688.1:0-31022 GCA_027744375.1 Orchesellides sinensis
GTGCATAAAGGCTCATTCCGTATTTAGAGCAAGTGGAGATAATGTGTGCAGAATTAAAATTATTTAGAGGGACAGCAAGGATGTATAAATTCTAGAGAGAAAGTAAGACTATAGTTTTACAGTGAAACTTATATCGGGAAAGGGAGGCTATTATAGGTGGTGACATAGCGTTGGGCTGTTCAAAGGAAAAATTTACATGCAAATAATACACAACGAGAGGGAGGCAACACAAAATTTGTTGCATATACAGAATTCGGAATGCGTGTTGAATAATGCATTTTCTTATACAAAGACAAGATCTTTAGAGGTACATTTATGTACCTATTTACATTTACACTAGTGCTACCCAATTAAAGCCTTCCATGCATGATTGTATATTACTGGCTTTAAAAATAGCTTGGAAGTCGTAAGGACAAACTCTTTAGTTATTCTTTCTGCTGGCTGTTGTTAAAATATTATTTGTTTAAATGTTTCAAAATTGTTACTAGCATTGTTACAACTGGTTTTAAGCACTAAAACGAGTCAGGCAAACTCAAGTTTGTTCTACATATTTTGCATGGATCAGCAGTTCTGAAAATTCGTTTGACTTTGTGAGACTGGGTAAACGACTATAAAACTCATTTTGATTTAACTGGCAAAATAAAAGAAAGTACACCCACGTGTGAGCATTCCTTATTTGTCTATGTTTGTTTTTTGTGAAAAATATCTTTGTCTCAACTTCCGTTTCCTAGTTTGCTTCTCAGTATTAAAATACTGGAAAAAGTCAGAAACAAAGTTGTTCGCTTATGATTGCAAGATTAGAAAGAGTCCCTCGTTATTATGCATTATCTTTTGATGGAAAATGTTTTATCAGGATGTAACAAAGGCATTGTAAGAATTTCTGTGTATCACAGATTTTGCAAGTAAGGCGGAATCAAAGTCAAGAAATGGAATTAGTATTAAGAGAGCGATATCAGAAGCACATCTGCTCCTATTACAACTATCTATGCAACAATTTGCAGACGTGACAGAGGGACCAAAACTAAAGCTTAGTTCGATCGATTCCATCTACATTGGACCTAAGTTCGAAAAGTAAAATTAAATGGATGCACTTCTCGTCTACAACCACAAATATGCATTGTCCCATCACAAACTTTTCTTGTTCCTTTTCCTTTCATCAGATTTGTCAGTTCCTGAATTAGGACCTCTTTTGACATACCAAATGGAAACTGTACGACTGAGCGATTTATATATTGTTTGCTTTGCAAGGAAAATAAACTTGCTTAATTTGAGAAGAGCATTGACGTTAGTGCAACGTAGAAAGTTTCGGGACAAGTCGTGGTATGTTTGTACATTGTAAAGTAAACTTTATGATTTCTGCAAGTTTTTGGCCTACATTTGTGCCAAAAGCATTCTCTATCTGATTTCATTCATGCATTCACCTAACTCAACCTCTTCTTTTTATCTCTTTTCCAGTGTAATTCCTTCGTCTTTGTGAATGGTACAACTTAAGCATTGATTCTTTGAGTGGAGGAGTTACAATAAACTAGTATGAACCTTTACTTGACTGATGTTACTCTATGTATATAATACAACACAATGTATATATCTTATGAGCAGGCGGAAATTACATTTTATGTAAGTGTTCCGCTAAAAGTGTTTATCGTACATGAATTCATGAGACACACGCCGTAAGCTACTATGGTACAAATGGCTCATTGACGTTATAAATATGTATACCTATTCACATTTCATTATACTATGCTGTTTTTTCCTAATATAAATTATGGATGAAACATTTATGAATGCTTACGTTTGGGAAACATTTATGAATGTTTTTGCTAAAACGACTAATTAATGCTGTCTCATGAGATCTGCGGATGTATCTGACAAATCTTCCCCTTTCCATGTTTTCCTCCCAGCCATATCACATCAGTCCAAACCTACACCAGTCCGTCATGTTTTTCTCGCTCCTTTTCTCATGGAAAGTTGCGTTTATTATAAGTTTTATTCATATTGCCCTTTGAGGAATTATGATATTACTGCGGCAATACGACAAGGGTTGAGGAGTAGTATGTTAAGTAACTTTAACAGCAGAGGTTGTTGCAACATTTTTAACAACAACAGATAATAAGCTATAATAATAATATTCTCATCATCCATGTTCCAACATAAAGATCGGAACGGCACAAAAATATGTAAAGTGAACGGATGCTATGATTAGGTTGCGTCAATTTGTATTATTGCCCAGCATCATAATGTATATTATACATGTAAATACATACATGCATTTGTTTTGGTTACCTAATATAAAGTGTGCAAACAAAATATAATTCTCTGTCTACAGTCGAGCATGCTCATTCTAGTATAATGAAACGAGTTACAATAATTATTACCGAGTTTGTTTTCATTTCAAGTTTATGAAAACCACAACAAATGTCCTGAGCGACATATGTATATTATCATGAGCAAAATGTAAACAAAAATTGAAGTTACTTTTTACACTCACCGCGTTGAAATTGCGGCACAACGCGACACAAACAGACAACAGGTTAGAATAGAATATTACTCTTGATGATAGCAGAACTCCCAAAGTCATATCTATTAGCATCATCATTACATCAAAACGTACTTGACAAAAATCTCATCATGCACGACAACAATTCATATCCACACCACTTCTGCTCAGTGTCCTCCTGTCCTCTCTGTTTTGAATAATGGTTCATCAAGCTTATTGCTTTGAGTTTACATAACTTTTGAATTTCATGTTGCCACTGCCATTGTGCTTTATAGGTACCACGACGGATATCACGACCAAAGTTTTGGTTCTCGAAAGAACTGAAAATAAATAAATGATAATAGTATTGTAGCAATAATAATGATGAAGCTAATGATATGAGTGCGATCACGAACTTTAGATACCATATATAAAATTCACGTCTCCACACTTTAAAAAAACTTGATTCATTTGTGAATCCTGACTTGCAAAAAACACACAAGAAATGAACTGCTCTTGTAATTCTCTTTCTGTTGTTGAGCTTCTGTGCAGGATCACAGGCAAGCATAAAATAGATGACTTACTATAATAATAATAATACATCATATATACACGAACAATGCAATTTTCTAAATGTGAAATGTAAAGCAATGTTGTTCGGAGGGAAGAAATGAATTTTATATGGAAAATTAGGTCATCATCATTGAAATCATGAGTAAATGGCGATGACGGACGAGAGCAAAAGTAGAATTACATACATACTTGCACACATACACACTCATTCATTTTTGAGTTGTGTAAGATGAATATCATTTCGTGAGCGTATGGGAGTCCAGCTGGAGTGTAGTGGAGTAGAGTCGAGTGTTCTTCTGCATCTCTCCCCAGTGTTTGCTTTTTTGGTATGGGATTGCACAACACATGACTGTAAAAAGAGTGTGCGGCATGAGACCACTTTCTTTACATATAAAAAGGGAAATTTGTGAAAAATTGCACCCTTACTCCACATTTCACATGATGATATTCACAAGACATGTGTGAATTACGTGTTCGGAATGGAATAAAACATTTACATTGTATATAGCCACAAAAAAAAACTTAACAAAAAATGATGTGTAGGAAAGGAGTAATATGTAATACCTATATAAATGCTAGTATCAAAATATAAGTACAGTTTGTGTTTACTGGAATACCAGGAATTTCGGGAACAGTGGCACAAATTCATACTGAAATGTACATAGCCCAGAAAAAAAAACAATCTCAATTTTCTGCCAATTCGCTACCCCATCACGTCTAACGGGACCAGTTGTGTTTTCATGTTGCAAAGTTAAAAACAGAGTGAAGAAAAAAATAACAAGTAGTAGAACACTGTTGCTGTTGTTATTTGCACGTTTTGCATCACAAAAAAATGTATGAGCGTGTGTAAGAGAAATGTAGGCGATGAGGAGAATGAAATATTTTCATGAGACCATCCAGGCTGATGACTTGATATTATAAGAGAAATAGGAATACCCCATTTATACCGTGTGAAGTTAATATTATGAGTGGTACTACTACTACTATGGAATAGTGTGTATTCTATCTTACCAACAAACAGAACAACGATAATATTATACATCATGTGCAGAGCAACTTTACTTCTCTGTTTTCTAATTTATTCTAATGTTTATGAAGATTGTTGCGCAAAAGCTAGTGGAGAATAGTAAAATTGAAGTTGCAAAAAATATTTCTGGGGAAGCTGGAAGAGCTGGGCAAAAAGCTAGTAAATGTAGCATGATGTACATACATAATACAGCGTAGTTGGAGCAGAAGAGAGGGAAAATCCACTAAAAGATATAAAGCTTTCATGTCATATCCGCCTCTAAAACAATTACCATTATACACGGCTGACTAGCTTTGAATGAATGAGTGAATATACCAACTAATAGTATATGCATATCCCAGCACTATCGTATAAATAGTGTACATTGTACATTGCTATACCAAAGAGTAAAGTGAGTTAGTAAATTGATGCCTATTTTCTTGTGGCTGAACCAGTTATTATTCTCCTTTTTCTCATTCAATATCACTTCCCTTGAAAGATGAGTTCCTACCTTGGTTAAACTGGTACTGTTTGCTTGTAAGGTAAAATTCTAAGTTAGTATATAATATGAATCTAGATCCAATATACTGGATGAATAGAGAAGAACGGAGTTCTCAGGTCTTCCTCGATAAATTCATATTGCGGAGTTGTTGGTAAATGTAGACATGTACCTAAAACGGACACTTCCAAAGGAACATATGTATATACATATTTGTATTCTGGTCTACCAAGAATATATATATATATATACACAGAGGAAAAGGAAGATTCTTCTGCAAAACCGTTGTGTGTGTGGCATTCGATTTTTTGATATACTTTATGTTCGTTCATGATAGACCTACAACTGCCAGTGCAAGTAGAAAGGGAGGACGATGAATGAAACCAAAAAGTGTGTCAGAATGGCATTTTATTCCCCATAAATTCCAGTCAGTCAGTCATTCAATTCACTCCTCGTCGCTCGTTTCACTTGCTTCTATTTCTCTCTCTCCTTTTCTTCATCTTTCCCCTTCCTCTTGTAAGAAAGATGGACTTATGGACAGCATACAAATCTGTTTGGATTAGAGCAATTCGGTATTAGTACACGAGATCTGCAGCCACTGCTTCGCTTGAGGATCTCTACTCCCTACTTTCTCCCTGCCTTTCACTCTTTCCTACCAAACCGCGTACGGTATATGCATCATGCATTTCTCACCAATTTAGTAACTCACTATCTTGTCTTCCTTATCCTGTCTTGTAATTTAATGCTGTGGTACTGAATGAACTATGTAATTTTACATGCTTTTTTCCTAAAAACATAGTTGAAGAAACGTGCTAGCTGTAGATTCAGTATATTTTCAAGAAATAGTATGAGTACTAGGCGGCTTTGTAGTTTTTCTTTGGTAAGTTTAACCTGGTCAGGGAAAACTCCAGAAAGTAGCAAATGTTTGCAAATTTTGCACACTGGTATTCAGCTCACAGATTAGTTACGGAGAAAATGTGGTTATAAAAGCTATACATACGTACAAACTATGTACATATACACTAAATGCACTCAATCCGAAACACATTACATTTCGCTAATGAACTGTAATTGCAGGACGAACAGGATGATGAAGACTGCAAAGAAATGTACTGTAGCCAGCACTGGTGACTCTGGTGGTCGAATAAATGATTTTATTAACACTACACCCTTACGATTTACGTATATAAGCATAATGAATCTATACAAATTTGCTTATTTGTAAGCATCATTTTCTACATACATAAAACTACAAAGCAATCAGGTTAATTACTTTTTGCTACCTATATTACATCGTAGTAGCCAGTACCATGAAAATGAAATATAAATTTCGTACGTTAAGCTACATGATAGCTTACGTCGTTTGCAGAACAATCAAAGCACATAACATTACTTTACTGCTTAGCAGTATAGTGAACAAAGAATTTGCACAAGAGCAGAAAGATACTAACTTCAAGAAATGGTGTGTGCCAGTGACTGACAAAACTGCATTGTAACAAATGTCCACACACACACAAACAAGAACTAAGGCGCAGCAGAACTAGCACTGTGTAGCGTTATTTAAGCCCGGAGCTATTTAAACTCAAGAACAGATTTAATTCTGTGAGGCAAACACTGGTAGCATAAAGAGAGCAACGTAGAAATTAGTGAGTTAAGTGTGGCAACAAAGACTAATTAACATTTCATTAATCCAAGAATTAATTATGAAGTGCATGCCTTACAATGCCCGTGGTATGGTTTAAACATGTTAATAGAAAAAGTTAATTTAGCTGCAGCTGCTGCTATTCAATTTTATATTTTGCAACACTTTTTCAGTCAAGACCAAATCTCACAAGAATGTTAGACCTACACCTTGCCTTAAGTGTAGCATTGCAAAAAATAGAAATGTTATACTGACTGACACATGTTATAATCATTGTCCTCATGTCTTTTTAATTCAAAAAGCATAGCTAAGTCAGTCATTCTTATAAAAAAAGCCATTGCCTAACTCAAGCTATGTACTTTTGAAAGACAGGTTAATATATTTATAAACCAACATATTATGTAAAATGTTTTCTGAAATCTGTGTATCTTACTCAAGGTCTTATTCACAGTCATGATGGGGAAGTGGCAGGGAATAGACAGCAACATCCAAGACGGTGAAGTCTTGTCAACTTTTGCAAATCNTTATAAAGCAACATATTATGTAAAATGTTTTCTGAAATCTGTGTATCTTACTCAAGGTCTTATTCACAGTCATGATGGGGAAGTGGCAGGGAATAGACAGCTACATCCAAGACGGTGAAGTCTTGTCAAGTTCTGCAAATCATCAAAATATAGTATCTTGTATTGGAATTAGGTATGCAAGAAAGCGTACAATTCGCAATAATTCGCACTGTCATGTCTATTTTAAAGATAAATTACTATTGTAGTGGCAATGAACCACCTAGTAAGGCTACTTAGATACGCACTCAACAGAAACAATCGTTTTCTACATAAACATCAACGTTCCTCAACTTCGCTAATTATATATGTTTGCGCAATATAACTATAAATGTATTAAAATGAGATAAGATGCTGGCAATGTAGGCGACTTACAAACCTCATATCGTAACGAAAGCGAATCAGACGAAGTGAGCAGAGATCTGAGGTGAGATTGTGATACCATTCTTCAGGAAGATTGATTCATCCAACGCATTATGCTAATTCTTACAATTTTGCGTTTTGCAATAGTGCTGGATTAACAAAAGTAATCTAGGCAAATGTGTAACAAAATGGGAAACGAGTGAAGTTTATTGGCTTAACGAGATTGATGGAGATCGTGAATCAAGGTAACAACATTTGCCCCAGTTGCTCTACCGCATTTGTTGTTACACAGACTGGGGCTTGGTTGACTGATATAATTGCATTTCAGGTTGACACTTTTGGCTCGAGGTTCATTTCTGAAATATCACCTTTCTAATCAAATGAGACATTTCAGCATTTACCTGTAATCTTTTGTATATCTGCTCACACGCTTTATGTTTTTGTAAATATAAATGGGAATGACACGGTAAGCATAAGCCAGGCATTATTTCAAGACTGGCTGCAATAGTTCTAATAGTTTTTCTAAAAGTTTCAAACAACAAAATAATTTTTTCTGTTGTTACACACATGGAATACTGCGCATTTTAGTAAATACGGAGAATGCAAGTATTTACCACTCCAATTCTTGTAATCAACATCAACAATGCGACGAATAAATGAGATAATATTGTAATTAACCTCATAAACTTTGACTGACCTTGAGAGGCTCCTCCACAACAAAAATTATTATCGAGGTTGCCGTCTGACTGGACATTTTATTGTCATGTTTGTCAACTGCGATACTAATATTGAAGTTGTACTTGTATGATCAACATATGTATGTATGTACCAGCAAAAGTAATTAGCGCACCTCGACTTATGCTACTCTTGTACTAATTACCTCCCCAAATACAATTTTACAGTTGCCAACACAGTGCAATATCATGCAGTGACCGATATATTGACAGCAGCGCTGAAAGATGGTTTTAATGAGCATTGCAAAACTCCAATCAACAAACTAGTAATTTTCAAGATATCATTATAAAAAAATGCTATACCAGCGGTTTCGTTTGTATACTGCAATCCAATTCCCTTTCTTCTGCAAATAGCAGTATTATGCCTTTTTTGACAACAATGTAACATAACAATCTGGACTATACAATCGTAAAACATGCTATATGTAAGTAGGTAGTCGAGTCGGTAGCCTACGCCTTTCATTTTTCTTCTTGCAATAATGGTCTCTTATTATTACCACAACTGCACAGGTATGCTTGTCTACTTTTTGGTTATCATCATCAGGCATTCTTAAACGTAATGCACTGTCATTGTCACTTGTCACTGATTACGTATCTTGTTCTTTACCTGTCGATGAAGGAAAACGTCATTTATTTACATCAACTATAACGCAACCCTTCCCTCCC
This sequence comes from Orchesellides sinensis, assembly GCA_027744375.1. NCBI lineage: Eukaryota > Metazoa > Arthropoda > Collembola > Entomobryomorpha > Orchesellidae > Orchesellides > Orchesellides sinensis. The sequence goes on from JAHZNG010000688.1 coordinate 8,520, forward strand.
TTGCAATGTAATCTGAGATTATAAAAAGTGCAAATAAAAAGGTAGATAAACTGTGTTGATGAAACATTTACAAATTATTGCGTACTCCAGAAGAGACTAGCGTCTAATGTGCGTAACATAATATGCATACCCATGTAACCTCATTGTCATCAATTTTACTTCAGGTATTTCAGTTGGTATGTTTTTTGTCGTCGTACTTGAAACGAGCAAGTGACAACATTGCATACAAACCAAAAAATACACTTTCATTAGCACCCACAGGGAAGTTTTATTCATCGTCATTTAATATCCTGCTATTAAGACACAATAAATAACATTATAGGAGAACATAATACGTACGTACACCCTAATAACTAGGATGTACGTAGCATATTGCACAGCCAAAACAGACATAACAACAATGAAAATCTGATGTTCAAATGTGGCTTATCTGATTCTAGCTGGCAATTACTTTGTTACTCTCCTTTTCATAATTAGCCCATGCCGTATTGAATTATTATTTACAGATATCTTAAGGTCATTTGTTAACCGTGTATATTTGATAAACAACCCAATTACTTCTGAATGAAAATTAAATCATGTATAAGGGAGGGTTGGGTGACAGTTAAGATGATGTTATGATATATCTCCCAAGAATGACTTGTGATATTTTGGAAATATCATTGTTCCAGTGATTTTTATGTGATTAGTGTGACGTTGACTGATGACCGAAAATGGGTGCTAATGAAAGTGTATTTTTTGGTTTGTATGCAATGTTGTCACTTGCTCGTTTCAAGTACGACGACAAAAAACATACCAACTGAAATACCTGAAGTAAAAGAATGACTTGTGATATTTTGGAAATATCATTGTTCCAGTGATTTTTATGTGATTAGTGTGACGTTGACTGATGACCGAAAATGGGTGAGGCAACAATCAAATTGCTTTGTAGAGTAATTTCAAGTTGCATGTTAGTATCCGCAAGATCATGAGCAGATTAATTTTACTTGGGCAAATACGTTTCTATAAAACATTCCGCCACGAGTCTACATTGTATCTATTGAATAATAATACTGCGAGTAGGAACTTATAAAAATTAACGTTCCAATTTCCTTACTCTTACATTTATTATAGAGCTCATCAGTGTCACCGTTAAATTTGTAACGCAATTTTCTCAACTTCCTGCCATTTTCAAAATTTATAAGGCACAAAACTCATCACAATCTATAGGGAAATGTAAAGATACAGAACACTGAAAGTAACCCCCAAAGAATTTGACAGAAAATGCCAGTCAGAAAGACTCAAGCTTTATATCTGTAGCAAAACAGAGTAGAGCACGTTTGTAAGACCGTATTGTTTGGTTTGGCATTATGCATAATGCACCAACTTATAACGTTATAACATATCCTCTTGCTCTGCAATTTACTTTACAAGCTGTACAATAAAGTATCACACACCTTGACGCATCACCCAATAAACTTTACGAGCAGCATCACACGTAGCCTATTTAGAACACAAAACAAGAGCAGAGTGAAGAAAATAACGTAAAAAGGGAAGCTATCTCGGAGGAAGTCAACAGTAAAGACTGTATGCTAAATCCACTGGAGAATTTTTCACAGCCCCTCCTGTTTTAAAAACACTTGACTTGAAGTGTAAAAAAGCAGAACAAAACAAAGGAGCAAGCCAAAGGTGTAAAACATACTGAGACGAGGGGGAAGAAAATGAAGTTGTCTTGACTTGTTCTTTATTTGTAGGGGATGTGGAAAGTGGCAAAAAATGCATGTAGTCTTTACAATTGAGATCGTCCAGGCTCAAGAAGAAAATTCTCTATGGAGCTGTGTGGACCAAAACTACCGTTGTTGATACCCAAATGTCTAACCCTTTTGCTTGACAATTTGGAGATGAACTCTACTTTATTTTGGAGGAGTGTACGGTTGCCGGTTGTTTTTGAAGCTTTTACAAAACAACACAGTAACAAATTCGTGAGGAGAGGAACAACAAGCCACGCAAAATATTTATGATGGCCATTTCATCAGTTATTTTTGTTTTTTTTTGTACTCCTTTTCCTATGGTACTTTATCACATCACATCCAACCACGTACCATGTTTTCTATGAATGGCAAAAACATGGGTACTATTTTGTAAAGGGCTGATGTTGTTGTGTAACGGAAGGAAGGAAGAAGTGAAACAAAATGTTGGAAATAGAAATGTTACTTGTTCTCTGTAAATATTGTATCTGTCTTTTGAGAAGTAGTAGTTGGAGAAGAGTTGCGTTGTTTTTTCCGGACATTTTATGTGTTGCAATAAGGAAAGGCATTATATGTAAAGGAGTACATCACGTACCATTTGTAAATGTCCGTGTTGTTGTTTTTGCCTGCCGGCTTTTGCCTCATGTCTGTCAAGAAGTCAACAGAGATGACTTACAAAAATAAAAGTTCCTTTGAGAGAAACAATAAGAAACCGACTTCAATGCTCATTTTTGTGTACATGTATAGGTATCCATATCCCAATGTGCATTGAGTAATAGGAGATACCCTAGTATATTAAAATGCACTTTCTTTTGTTTTTGACGAAAAATTGGCTTTGTTTCTTTGAACTTTATACATACATAAGTAAAAATATATTTTTGGGCTGTATTGCTTTCAGCAAACATTTCAACACATGAATAGTTTCTGTACATGTAGGTATACACAATCACATCTCCGGTTTCAAAAGGATTCTGAAAAATCGCCTGAAACAAAGCATGATATATTTATGCTATGATTATGATACTATTATGCAGTATACATATTCATATTTACCTGTACATTTATATCTGCTTCTTCTTTTGTTTTCCGCATTCCAAAAATATAAAGTAAATAAATAAAAACGAATATTTGAGAGTGGAGACATGTGAACACGAGCCTGTCATTCCTTTCGGAAACCGCCAACAGCGATTTGAGACTTCTCTCTGTATGACTTCTCATGTGCTTTCAGCTTATTACTGCATGAAAAAACAAAGACGCAGTTTTAAGCCTTCTGAAACGCCAATAAGTTTAGGAACTGAAAGAAAGAATATGAAAGGACTTCGATGAAGAAATTTTGATAATGAAAACAAGACAACAAAACTTGTGTTGTATTACCAATTTACTTATTTCCGAATATGTGGAAGATAACTTTGATGCTTATGTACATGCAATACAAACAAAGTAATATACGCCAGGAAGTAAAAAACCGTATACCTATGCATATATATGTATCTAATATGTATTATACAACAACCTGACTTTTAAAGAAATGACTTCCCGTCCAACGAACAACTGTAATCTGATATTCAATTCATATTTCATACATCTATGAGAAAATTATACCTTATCAAGTAATACTGCAAGTTGAAAGAACGGAACGAAGCTTCATAAAAAGTCAACCTTAATGGTTATTTTCTTCATTTCATACATACTGATTCAAACTATAAAATTATGATAGCTTCTTTTTTCAGTGGAAATGGATGATGACTTTGATGATGACGACGATACAAACTGGAGGAAACGGAAAGGAAGGAAGCGAGGCTGATATGTATGTTAGTACTTGTACATTGCATTAGACGTGCGTATGGGAACTCTCCATTGTCGTGAATCAAGGCGAAAAGCAAAAGAGAGAAGTTAAAGGGGAAGCCTTACTACTGGAAATGGAAGCAATTGCTTTGTGAGACCGGTACAAATGTGAATTCTATCTCAACACACACTTTCTCTCTCTGGAAACTTGAGACTACATCATCGTAGTTGTCATCGTTTATTTGTAGGAAGTGAGTAGTGAGATGCCATATCGTGTTCTAATATGCACATATTTAATAATACATGCATTACGCTACACACACCCTCGTCCTTCTTTGATATAAAACAGAAAAGCAATCTTTGCGTGCGGGTATTGAATAATTAAAATGTTTCCTGTGAGCACTGTATCAAATATTATGGGCAAAGGAAATACTGCTGGAAGGAACAGCAATGTAACTTCCAAAAATTTGTGGTGCTGTTTAAGTAGTCCGTCGTTACGTACTCATACTACTGGTGGTGGCATTCCATGTGTGTATTTATTTTACATAAGTATTTTTGGGGAAAATTTTCAAGTATAAAGCTATTTTTATAGACTGCCCTGTTTGCAATAAAAACTTCTCTGTTGTATATCTAATATCATACGTATGGGAGGAGGATCAGACGTGGGGGAGGATGAAAAGCCAATGTAACCAGAAAGTTTGTTAAGAACTCATCTTTAAAATAGTGCAAGTGTATAAAATAGCATCAAAACGTACGTAGTATCTCTAGATAGGAATTATAGAATATACATACATACATACATAAACAGCGTATTATTGACAATTTTATTGTCAATGTATCATGTATTTCGGTTCAAGTGCAACTGATATGCTATGTGATAAGATGCACCAATACAGCACCAACTTTTGTGAGCCGTATTCAATATCGTAGAAATGCAATGCGTGCTTTTGTTTTAGAAAGAGCTCATGATGCTCGAAGATGTTCACTGCGCACTGGCACAAGTTTACGTTGACCCTCATCCTGTGAGAATTGTCGGTACTCTGGTATTGGAACTTTCTTCATTTTGTTCAATTCAGTTCCACCAAGGCAAGGTAATCGAAATGCATCAAGACAAAGTTTAAAATTACAGTGCAAGGAGAAACTACACTACAGATATGTATGTTGTTTAGAGAAATGCGGAAAAGTAGAAGTTTACGAAAATCTAGTGACCACGAATCTAAGGATATGGTATATATAATAAAAGGTCTTTTGTGTATATATGTTTATAAATAATATCTATATATTTTTACAACGGTAAACAATTTTCTACTTCCTTACTTACTTTTCTAAAGTGGCCCGATTGTACCCATAAACAAAGCAATAGACAATGAAAAAATATCAAAGGGGAAAATGGAGAAATGTTGCAGTGTTTTGGGGAGTTTGAGCTGATAAGGAGAAACTACACTACAGATATGTATGTTGTTTAGAGAAATGCGGAAAAGTAGAAGTTTACGAAAATCTAGTGACCACGAATCTAAGGATATGGTATATGTATATAAAAGGTCTTTTGTATATATATGTTTATGAATAAGATCTATGTATTTTTACAACGGTAAACAATTTTCTACTTCCTTGCCTACTTTTCTAAAGTGGCCCTATTGTACCCATAAACAAAGCAATAGACAATGAAAAAATATCAAAGGGGAAAATGGAGAAATGTTGCAGTGTTTTGGGGAGTTTTTAGCTGATATTGTGGAAGTGCACTTTGTGTGCAGCCCCGTCGAGAGCCCCAAATTGTTTTCTAGATATAGCTTTCACTTGTTTTAAGTCTAAAAAAGAGCAAAAACATGAAAAGAGAGACTATTACGAGTAAACGTGTTGTACATGTATCAGTAACGATTTTTGGTTTTATACGTAAAGTAGGTAAGAAAACATATTACTGGTCCATAAGTAAATCTTTGATCATATTTTGTTGGCATTCGGTTTTGAGCTACATATTTTCCCTGGTTTTTCTTTTTTTGCCGAGTCCTTCCCTGGCTAAAGAAAACACTGGTTTGCTATTTTCCCCTGGAATCATGTCCATGTCCATGTTCCAGCTCCCTGTTGGTCCATTACAGCACTCCTATATCATCTCTCTGACTCTGTGGAACATCGATGCGATGAGTTTCCGCAGTTTTAAAAATGTATCCAATAGTGCTTCTCTGTACACACCACACACATACACACTGCAGTAAAGTGCGTTTTACAAGTGTTTGTAAAGCAAAAAATGATGTCATTTCTTCTGCATCACATATATGTATTTATGTATTTCACTTGTGTACACATCTGAGCCAAATGGTCACACGCATGCAGTGTTAAAAAAAGAGAAGCAGTAAATAAAATGCAGTTTGCCTTTTCTCCTCTCGAAATCCTCCAGATAGCCATGAAGAATATGACTTTGAGAATAGAACACGGACGATGCTGGACACACTTGTACAAAACACATACATGTCTTATGTTCCACGAGGCTCTTGGGCATTTCTCATGCACTGACACCGTTTATGGGATGAATGATGACCGCAAGACCTCGTGATAGGAATATTTGAGAGCTATTTTGATCAGTTTTATTGCATTTTTCTCATTCCTTCTACTTCAGTAGCTTTAGATAAGACTGGAGTACATGCCACATACAACACATAACATCTGTAACTTTGTAATATATGAACCCATCTCCCATAATGGCTCTTTACGCAATAAGCTAAAGTAGCCAGTATAAAAAACTAATACTCCATGATAATTTTGATGGGCATTCATTTACACAATGCTTCCGGGTTCATCCAAAGGTTGTCTTGAATTAGCATGCAATGTTAAGTACAAAATATTTCAAAACATCCCGGAGGAGATCACATTTTTACATTTCAGCGGCTTTACAAGATTCTTGCAATATTCCAAGGATGTTTCCTGTTACGAAACAGCGGTAGCAATTTTTAAGCTATAGGAAGAGTGTGAGGATAAATCACTTACAAAGATATCAGGAACAAAATAGCAAATGTAAAAATTATGCCATTACGCACTTAATAGGAAGCATAAAGATACAAGGGATACCTCAAAACGCGTCAATATATTATAGTTACAAATCAGAGCAAGGAAAGATGAGTTTCCTATTATCAAAACCCCCAAGAGATTTTGGAACATTTGAGACGAATATTACATTATTGCGATCTAGGGTTAGTCTCCTTGAAATCATGCATACACATGTCCGTACATGTGTATAAAAGTGTTTTCTGTTGTTTATTATCATCAACATGGAACAATACAAGTATTGCTCATGTAGTAACAAATACAGATAACGGAATTAAAAGGTGTACACGATAAAACTCAAATGTATAGAGGGCTCATAAATCTCATAAACCGACCAAGTGCTAAGCCAGGTCATACAAATAAGTTTTTCCATAGTTATGTAGTATCAAAGTAGCAATGGCAAACAACAGACAACAAAAATGGCCTTGTTAGTGCAAAAACGACAAGGAAAATGGTACTAGACCAGAAGGGAAGACCTAGAAAAGAATCACTAATAGTTAATACCAATAAAACTACCTTAAGCCATATATGTGTAACAACTAGCTATAAAAATTCCAAAAAATTCAGTATTGCATGGCTTTTCATATTGCTTTTATGTGATACCAATGATCTGTTTAAGCTGTTGCCCGTATGGGTTATGGAAGCCAAACAAAAAACTAGACCAGCAGGAGTAATAATAAGGATGGCTAAGAACCAATAAAGTAAATTATCTATTGAGTAGCAAAGCGCAATTCATGCGAACCTCTCATATATAAAATAACAGTAGAAGTAATAATGTATGGTCGTATATATTCCTTTTTTTCTATTTTGTTTTGTCCTCTGCTCTTTCTTCTATTTTCCCTCTAGAGCCATAATAACACATCTACTGCTTATTGTGTTAAAGGCTATATAAGAAAAACGGCTAAATGTTACTCCGTTTTTACCTTTATTGCCGTCTTAGGCTTTTATGTGAACACGGCAATATCACTGAGCATTATTACGCTTTTAACTTCTTAGTGACTTAACCTTCCCTTCATAGCTCAGGTTCAGAACTCAACTCATCTCACCTTTTTCTAATTTACTCCTCTCGCATTTCTTTATTCGACTCATTCCCGTTTGCTTCTGGAGAATCACCTACATTTTCACTTTAACAGCCAAACAAAAAATAACTCGAGCAAGCTACAGTTTCCACATTCATCAGCACAGCAATTTACACAAATAACTCCCATAAAAGGATGCTCATTGCTAGGATTGAATTTATCCATTAAAGAAATATAGCACCTTTCCAAGCTGCCATACGTATATATGGTTAGCATATTAGGATCATAATTCATTAGTCCTTTATCAGGTCCATATTGTATTGCTAATCATGTGTCCGGCAATGTCCGAGTAATACATACATCTGCTCTTGTTTTCAGATTTATTTTCATACATCATTTATACATCCACTATAACAATAAGAGGACAAGACAACACGGATATTGTTTAAGGTGTTTTGGATCGTCCACTTTAAATACAAAGAAAAGGCGTGTATTTAAATTCATGCAAAAAGAGGGCCTTGTAACATGAGCTCAGCGGATCCTCTTTTTCAGACTCTCACTTGCATATAGCAATAAGACTTCTGAAGCTGTGATAATCTGTATTATGAGAAAAGAGTTTAGGATACAGAAACGTTATGTGCTTAAGTGCTATGGAATGGCTTATGAAAGAAGCAAAAATTACTGACTCCACAGACTAGGCTTGACTTGAGAGAAGGTAAACGCAACAAGGATCTATGTATTTCAAACCAAAGGCACACTGTGGTGAAGTGGTTGTATTCTTAAGACACATGTTATTCCAACTCAGTTGCCTCTGAGGCTTTGCAAGGGAAGCATCCACTTTGTTGCTCCTCTCTTTATCGCTCTCTGAGCCGCATGCAAGAATTTAGACGAAGACAAACAATGTTGAAAGAGCTATTTGAGAAGTTACATGAAGTAAAGTGTAGATATAGTTTTTTGCTTGGAGAATCCTATTTTAAACAAAATAGAAAAACTGGTTGAAAACTTTGTTTTGAAAATACATATATTTCATCATAGTTGAGCGTATTACCAGGAAAAAGAATCATTTGTGAAATTTGTTTTAAAAACAATTTTTTGTTTGGTACAAAACTTTAGACTTGGAAAAAGTACTTTTTCCAACCAAAAAATTTCTACACAAAATATCATTCTGCAACCTATCCTCATCTCTTCTAGTTTCGGCACGCCATAAATATATTATTGTCCTAGTCTCACACACAAGAAATGAATACTTTACTCTATTACAGGTTTTTGTGTGACAAGATCTTCATAACAGACAGTAAAACATTGTGAAAAAAAACCAGTGCAGATCATATCATATCCTAAAGAAGTTGAGGAATCCTCTATATCACGCTACCGACTCTTCTTCCATCAAACTTGTCTTCTGGTCTAGGACACAAACAAAATTGGTGTGAGATCAAGTGAAAAATACATAAATTACACGATATGTAATGTGTACATTTTTTATCCAAGAATAAGGGAGTGTGTTGTCCTGCTGTTTGCAACTTATATCATAACATAAAATACTGAGTGATACATACTCTTCAGATACTTCGTGATATCATTCCATCTTTATTATTTTCTTCTTGTTCTGTTCTTGAGCAAAAATATTCAGCCACAAGGAGGAATACCTACTACATTCTACGTTTACAATGGTTCATCCCATGATGGAATTTTTATAGACATTTATGTCTGCGACTCTCTCAGTTTGGTGTCCTCTTACATACTTACTATACAAGAACATTAACATTAAACTGTAAAGGAATGGACTCGCAGCTTGTTCTTTTTTGAAACGGGAATTGCATTGTATCACATATTTTCTTTCGTCTTCCTAAAACATACCATTTAAAATATAATGCAAGTCTCCTCAAGCCTCCAGTTGACTCAACCGGGTGACTTTTGGACTCTGAGGAAAATATTTACGAGAGAGCCCTTAAATAAAAACACAAAGTACCATTATTGCATGCATACCAAAATATACCAACACATACATTGTATGCATAAACCCTGGTAAGATCATTTTCCAGCATCGCAGTTGTGTATCATGCACGAAGAAAGAAGATGAAAAAATGATCTTTCTTTATTGAAAATCGAAGGTTGGAAACCGCATGAAGCGGTTTGGTCCTGTGTCGAAAGTGACATTTGAACATTATGTACTATTAAGGAAGGTAAAGAAGGATGGTAAATAGTGTGTTTTGTGTTGTTGTACTTTTTTGGTAAATATTAACGAATAAACCACGGCCACATCTTTTATGTTATATGAAATGTACACAAGTGGCATTTCTCGTGGACCCTTGGAGATCCGATAGTAATAATAGTAATATCTTTTTGGACAAAAATCCCTGACGTATGTAATGTATACAGTGGAAACGTGAGGTTGAGTAAGGTTACACAAAAGACAAGAAATACATTTACAAACTCTGTTTTTGGCTAAACAACAATATCAAATCGTTTTGGACATGAGAGCAGTGAAAAAAGATCAACCTCATGCAGAGACGGAATGAAAAATTGCTTTGAATATTATGAAAAAGGTGGCAATGCCAGTTATAACCTTAATTTTTAAGGAGTCTCTTGTTGTTACAAATAATTTTGTATCGATTGCTGTCTTAAAATAATAAAAATATCAATATACCATGAGCTGAAGAACTCATGTCGCTCCATGAACATGCTCTGAACGTTGTTGTTGTGTATGCTCACAAAAATTTGTTTGAGCAAGTGAATTTGTAAACCAATAATAACCGTAGTAAACAATTCGACAAAAAACACTTTCGATCAGTTTTCCTTTTGGTTTCTATTGAGGAGTAACAGACATCTATCATCTAGCACTTCCGTTGAAGAAGCTGATCGCTCATGAAGGTGTTAGTCTTGGTGTGGTGGTAATCGTGCAATTTGATTGATTGAAGATTTATGATCACCAGTAACCATCTAAGAAAGAATATATACAATCTTCACAGATAGAAAAACACTTCATGCAAGTTTTGTACCTTGTTCCTGAATCCTATGTGGCAAAAAATATAATATTTGTGCTTGTCTCCCGGGACTAAAGTAAAAACGCTCCCGTGTGGCTTGTGATAAGCAAAAAAACTAAAAGAAATTTATGGGATTTATTGAAACACCACACAAGCAATATCACAAGTAAAACTACATACACGCAAGGCTGCACTACAGAATATGTACTTGTATATAGCATTGTGGGAATAAGATGATGGCACTATTAGCAGAAAATGCAGTGGAAGAAGTAGGATGCTCATCATCAATAAATATCACAAGTAAAACCACATACACGCAAGGCTGCACTACAGAATATGTACTTGTATATAGCATTGTGGGAATAAGATGATGGCACTATTAGCAGAAAATGCAGTGGAAGAAGTAGGATGCTCATCATCAATAAAGAAAAAGCATTAGCCCAAATATAGCAAAAAGAAGAGTAGAAAAAATCTAATATGAAAAAACACTCCTCCATCTTTTCTCATCCATTTCAGCAGGGAAAATCCATCAAAAAATAGAGGCAAAGATCCTACACGGATTACTTCACTTCAACTTTCACTACTGCTTCACCGCTGATATCAATAAGTATTCCTGCCACAAAAGGATGGAATAGCGTCGAGTAAGTGAGGAAGAAGAAGAAAAAAAAGAGAAATCCATAATATACTAATATCCATATCAAACAAGCCTTTTGCATGTCGTCTAAACCGTAAAGTGGTGAAAGTTTAAGCAAAAAAGACTGCAACACACAGCAATATAAAGAAAGTATCCAGAAAATCGAGATAGAACCATGCATATTATATGCACTTTACGTGTAGATTCATACATATAAGCCCAGCAATGCACATGTAGGAGGATCTGGAAGACGTGTTACTGAAAACTCTTCGTGCTCTCTTTTGAGAAAAGACGAAAAGGGAAGGAGAAGAATAGAAAGGGAAAATGTATCAAAATTGGTTAAAGGAAATGGATCAAATCGGGTGCTGCAACAGTAGCAGTAGTCCCACCAACAACTCCTCCATGATTACTTCCAAAAGTATAAGACATAAAGGAGGAGGAAGAAGCTGGAGGAGCTGCAACACCATTAGCTATTACAACAATTCTAGGATATTGGTCGTATTTTGGTTGATTTTATCAGTTGGCTCCTCCATGGCAGTTATGGCTTATCGGAATGATTTATCTGCCATTTCAAGCAGCAGCAATGGTGGTACTAGTGCAAATAACCGTCATGGTTGTGTTTGGTCAAGGACAGATAGTAGTAGTGATGGTAGGAATAGTAACTCTAATAGTAATAGTTTTAATGCTGGACAACAGCAGCAGCATCAAGCCATGTATGCTCCAGGAAATAATCCATTTCAGCAGGAACAACAGGCGCAGCATAATCTAAGACATTTTCCAGCATTATCATCTTCCTCTGTATCTCCATATTACTCTAGTTCGTCGCTTCCTTCCTCGTCTAGCGTCTCAGGAGCTGGTGGAGGAATGCTCACACTCAATTGTAATGTAAGAACGCTCAATGCAGACTTTTGGAATTACACAATGCTAAACCGTGAGCAAGTGGAACAAACAAGGTTGGCTCGTGTAAAATGTAGTGACAAACTATTTTTCGAGAGTATCCTCTCACCCAATCAAACCCTGTTCCAGTTGAGAAACTTGGGAGAAGTACAAATTGAGTCGTGTAAGATTCGTAAAGTGCCAAAAGGAGTTTTTTCAAGTTTGAGTCAGTTGAGAAAGCTCCGTGTTCAAACAGACAACTACCAGTGGTCGCCGTCAGTAGGGCTTGAAATTGAATCAGGGGCTTTTCAAGGGCTTGGACAATTGGAGAGTTTGGACTTGAGTCATAATAATATTTGGACATTGTTTCCAGACCCCAATGTACTCTGTCCTATGAGGAATTTGGTAAAGCTGAATGTAAGTGGGAATCGGCTCACTGATATAGATGAGTTTGGACTAGATAGCGGGAGTAATGTTGGTGGGGATGCGGCTCCATCTCCCACGCTTGGTGGTGGGGATGGAAATAAAGAGAACAATAATTATTACTGTGCACTCAGTGTTCAAAATGTGGACTTGTCTTTTAATTCCCTCCGACGTGTGGCAAGATCCGGTTTCTCTAGACTTCGTCGTCTGGTTGAGCTCCGGCTCCAAAATAATTTACTTGAGGAACTGGAGGACACAGCGTTTTCCGGACTAAGTCAACTGAAACTTCTCAATTTGTCCTCGAACCGACTTGTCGCCCTTCCACCGTCCATCTTCACCAGCTCACCAGCTTCGGGAAATTTGAGAGAGCTTTACTTACAGAACAACTCGATTTCCGCTCTCTCTCCCCAACTTTTCACCGGCTTGGACCAACTTTTACTTTTAGACTTGTCAAGAAACTCATTGACAAGCCAGTGGGTTCGAGACTCCATTTTTTCTGGCCTAATTCGTCTCGTCGTTCTCAAACTATCCCATAACCAATTGAGCTCCATTGACTCTGTAATTTTTACAGACTTGATCAGTCTCCAAGCCCTCCATTTAGATAATAACCAGATTGAAATCATTTCGCCTGGGGCCTTTTCAACCTTGAGCAATCTTCACATTCTTGACTTGTCTAATAATCGACTTACCTCTGTGGATGGGCGGCTTTTATCCAATTTATTCGTTTTGAGACAACTCTACTTGGATCATAACCAGCTAAACAAAATGGACCCAGAGTCTCTCAAGAATTGTACAAGCTTGCAAGACTTGGGACTCGCAGATAATCTGTTACAAGAGGTGCCTGTTGCTCTCCGTACTGCTGGACTTGGTCTATTGAAAACGCTGGATGTTGGAGAAAATCGTATCACTTCCGTGAACAATGAATCATTTGGGGGTCTCACGCAAATTTATGGCCTTCGCTTAGTGGATAATCGACTTACAGAGTTGCCACCTGGTTTTTGTGAATCCATGAAAAACCTTCGGGTGCTCAATGTAGCTCAAAATCGGATCAGTAAAATTTCTGCTCGGGCATTTCTCTCATGCCCTAATCTCCGAGCACTGAGACTTGATGCAAATTTACTGGAAGAGATCCCATTAACTTTGACAGATCAACTACCATCACTTCTTTGGCTAAATGTTTCTGAGAATAGGCTGAAATGGGCTGACTACAGACTTTTACCACCAACGGTGGAGTGGTTAGACTTGAGTCATAATCAGTTGGAATCTTTAGTGAAACCAGAAAATGTCCCAGTTCAAGTCTTGTTACAACAAAGGAATAATAATGGTAATGGCAAGAAGAGTGGTGGAGCTATCCCATCCTCATTCAGCCTAAGAGTTTTGGATGCATCTTACAACAAACTCAAATCTTTAGACCATACTCACATCCCACAGTTATTAGACACACTTCGGCTGAATCATAATCAACTTAGAGTCGTGGCTCCAGACACGTTTAGCCGTGCCACCGGATTAAGAAGGGTAGAGTTGATTGGTAATGAGATTGAAAACCTCCCATTGGCTTCTATACGATTTCCTCAAATCCCAAAGGGACGAAATTTACCCGAGATATATCTGGGAGACAATCCATTTCTCTGTGATTGCTCTATGGAATGGCTAACAAGAGTAAACCAACTTGCAGTTTTGAGACAACATCCAAGAATTGTTGATTTGGATGCAATAGTTTGTCGACCCACGTTTCCTAGATCAACCTCATTATCCTCCTCGAGCTCATCGTCATTATCTTCTATAAAATCAAGTCAAGTGATTCCATTGGTGGAGGCACTGCTCCGTTTCATTAACCACAATTCATTCAGTGGGCTAAAGTATCTTCAAGTTTTGAGATTGGATGGCAATCTTCTGGTAGACTTCAATGTGTGGGAACTTACTAAGACGAATGGGTATTTGAACAGCGTGATGCTGTCCGGTAACCCATGGACCTGTGACTGTGAATTTCTTATTCCTTTCCGGCGATGGGTTGCCTCCTTGAAGAACACAATTGTTGTGGATTTTGCACTTGCCAAATGCCAACAACAGCAGCAAACACTAGAACAGAAGCAGGATGGCAACAGCAATAATAATTCTTCAGCCATCATGAATTCTGGAGGAAGTACTAGTGGTAGTACAACAGTATCAACCGCTGCGACTAACATAGCCCATCCTACTATCAGCTCAATGTGTGCTCCACTTACGCAGATAAGTTTCAATTACAACCGTGATAATCTGGCTTTATTACCATCGGCTTCCTCTGCTGGTGGTAATCAGGCAGTTATGAATAATCATATTTCAAGTGTGGGCGGAGCAGCTCGCAACCTTGGGTCATCATTGTCCGGCCCTTATCATCATGCTCATCTTGAAAATCAAGACGGAAATTATCAGCAAGGTTTCCCACAGAATGAGAATGTTATTGCAACTTCAACTTCAGCAGCCGCAGCAGGAGTAGGAGGAGGAACGGGATTTAAAGCAGGCCATGCTGATGAGGGTTTTAGTGGAAATTCCACTTTTTTGACTTGTATTCTCACTTTTATTGCTCTCATCCTACTAGCATCCATTGCTTTCCTGGTCACACTCATATTTTACCGAAGACGGCTATCCCACTGGTGGTGCTTTACAAAGTGCGGAATTACTGAGGGCTCCACGTCTGCAATCATGCCCAAATGCTTCTCAGCTCCTAGTTCGGGTAATGAGGGTGATCCTGGCGTGGGTGGAGGAAACAATCCCGGTGACATGGACTACTACTACTATTCCGAGCAAGAGAAACTTTTTGATGCATATTTCATCTACAGCCAGAAAGATGAAGAGTTTGTCACGGATAAGTTGACTTGTGAGTTGGAAAGGGGAGCATCTAACATTATCCAGCATCAGCAACAACACTATTACCCAGCTCAGACTGGAAAGAAACTTCGTTTATGTCTTCATTACCGTGACTTATGTCTTGCTCCCGATAATCCATGGAGTGCCGAAATGATTCTGAGCGCTTGTGATGCAAGTAGAAGAGTAGTGCTCGTGATTTCAAATAATTTCTTGAATGGCGAGTGGTCCAATAATCATTTTAGAACTTCTGTTACCTCTGCCATTCAGCAACATTGCAAAAAGCTCATTGTTATTAAGTTGCCCCCTGTGAGTGATCAAAGTATTTCCAGCATTTGCTCTCTAGCAGCGATGGCAGAACAACAACAGCAGCGTGGAGGTAGTAATAAACAGACTTCTTCCACGCCAAGACTTGAATGGGGAGATAAAAACTTTTGGCCCAAGTTTGGATCCTTACTCCCAGCTCCTCAAATCTCTTCAACAGGGAATAATAATAGAAACGATATTACAACCAATTTTCCTACCATTTCATCACATGCAACTTCTTCGCAACTTCCATACAGTACCAATTTAAATCCTAATGGGATGAACTTTGTAAACGGGAACGGTACTATGCTACCATATCAGATACCTATGGTGCCCAGTCATCATTATCATCAGCCAAGCGACCCAGTATCCTCACTGCCTCCTTCACTTTTGTCCCAACAGCAACAACAACAACAGCCCTTTATCACGCTGATGAACTGGACGGGACCACAACAACATCAAGGGATCCCTTCCCTGCCATTAGGTCATTCATCTTCTGTACATCCAGTCCCTTCTCAGCTCACCCCCCAACATTTCGGGTATACCAATGTTGATGGATTCCATAATATGAATGGTCAACAAGCCATTCTTTTCTCCCAACAACGGTCACAACAGCCAGTACATTTCTCATCATCAAATACCATCCGTCAGTCACTCAGACATCAGCAACAACAGCCCCACCAGCATCATCATAACCAACTTCATCCTCCTCATAGTCATCATCAAAACAACCCAGGGCAGCACATTCATTCCCTGTCACAGTTGTCGAACATGTCCAGTAGTAAAAGTCCTGTTGAGGCAAATTATTCAAGCAGTGCGGTCAGTTCAGGGAATGAGGAATTTGATCATGTGTACTCAACCTTGGACTCCCCGCTGGAGTCTCCATGCTCAGACTTGGGTCCAGGCCATGTAGCAGGTCAGTTTGAAGGGGCGGTTATCAGTGGTGCTCAAGTGAATCGGCATCAAATACAACACAGTACTTCATCCGGAATTTCATCAGGATCAGATGCCACATCTGGAACTGGTGGATGTCATCCTGCAGCAGGAGGGGGTAATAATGGTGGTGTAGGTGGAGCACCAATGTACTTTGTTTAGGGATAAGCTGTTTAATTATTGTATAAAAACCCGTAAACTGAAAGAATATTTGGAGGGGTGAATCTTAATGTATTATGCGCATTGATACATAATTTTGCTTAAGTTTAACTTGCCAAATTCTGAAGGCAAGAAAGACTGATTAGATTTAGGTATTCCGCATTACTTGCCTATTTATAAATTATAATGAATATATCACTGTACATGTTCTTTAGAGCGCTACTATTATGTAGCCTGTATTAAACCCCACTTTAACCAATTCAATGAGACTTGAGTAAAATACCTTACTACTATTCTTATATGTATCATTATATTGTAATTTTTAACTAAATTGAAAAACTACGTATTACAATTGTAAAATTATACCCGTCATCTATTATGTCTTTGTAAGATTTGTTATTTGTGTATTAACTTGTATTTTGTACTAGTCAAACGGAAATGTTATTTAAAATTACCATAAACGGTGAATGATGATTCACACAAAATGAACAGAAACACAAGAAAATCTCCTTGCCATACATATGTAGCCATTATAATTATTTAGTTTGTATTTTCAAACTTCAAATTAAAGACATCACGCATGTAAATCAATTTTAATCAAAAATTAATCACCGTGTACACGTCATACGTTTGCGCACAGCAATACCTTGTTAAATAAATTCATGCTTTGCTGTATACTGTATAAGAAAGCAAATCACTTTGAAATAAATATTAGCAAACTTACAAATGACAAAAAACGCGTTTGTTACACGTGAGAACGTTTTGCATACAAGCATTGTAATGACCATGATTATTATAATGATCTATTAATCCTCCATGATATGGTTATGGATAACGATGAAGGGTCGTTTGCTTTCCATTGAAAAATACTTTTCATTACATGCATGCATGTTTGGGTGCATCTATAATACATTACCTTGTTATTTGCATTCTAGTTAAAAACCACTCGTTTTCAAGCTTCTCAACGAATAAATAATTCTGAAACATCCCTATGCCCAACAATGTCAATGGATTCATTATCGTTACATCTATATTTCCATTATCAGAATCGTCATAATCCCAGAGCGACTTCATACATTTTAAAAGCCCTAGTTGCTTCTTAAGTCAACACCGTGGTGGAAATGAACCGGCGAGCAAATGTCGGCTGTAATTCCAAACAACCATCATTCAACATGATCATAACGAGTTTATAAACGCCATCGTCGTCATTATATAACCCTAATAAATTCTTTTTTTCTCATCTTTGTTTTTTCTTTAAAAGTTTACAAATAGGAGCTGAGCTGAAATGATGATGAAGATTGTGGATCGCTTACTTCCTTCCTTCCTTTGTTGCTTTTACGGGAACGTTTCCTTACATGGCACATGCACTCCCAGAGCCAACACAGCAGAGGTTTTTTATTTATTGCCCAGTACAATATGTATATGAGGAAAAAGGATTGTTAGTTGAGATGATGATAGCCCTCTTATAAATATACAAAGCAAGTACACATTTCATACATGCAAACATATTTTGTACATTATATTTAAATACACGAGAGGAATTTATACAACCCTCACTGAACTCATCCCTGTGTGTTACAGACGAAAGAAGAATCAACATGTAGTGTGAACTTGAATTACATTTGTAGACATGCATACTACATCATTTCATGATTATTTTCCATGATACAATTTACAGCATGGCATGTAGCTTGGTATACCACATTTTATATATATTTCGTTGAAATTTTCCTCAGCTTTCCATGACGAGCTCTGGCTTTGATGATGGTAAGTGAAATGCATGATGATGTTGATTTTCATGAGACCATGAGTGCTGTCTTCAAAAAACAAGAACGAGGACGAAGACCACGGAATGGAACCAGGATAAGTAACCCTTGGCTTTTTACATAACCTTGTGTATTTACCCTAATCATTTCATTCAAGATCCAACTACCCCATTTGCATCTATCTGCATTTGAACGCAACATGTATATATGTATGTTCATATGTATCACAAGTTTTAAAAAACATGATGCCTACTCCGTTTATTCTGCTTTTCATGATGCAATCTCTTTTACATCGTAATATAATCATCATCTTTTAACAATGATGATGATGGAAGCTCAATTATTACCTAGGCTGGCTCTGAAGAAGTTTATTAAAAATTGAAACCAATTTACATACATTTTAAGAATTCCAATACAAGGGGTACGTGTTTACATTTGGCATCCTCGTTCTATACAACCCTTCGTCGAAAAACTTTGGACGATGGATGAAGACAGAATCTAATCCAGATGTGTAGCAGCAAAAACAAAACCATTTTGCATTTGAGAAAAGAGACGTTTTTAACAAGACAGTCAAGGGTAGAACGCAACCCTTTATTCTAACTTCATTCGTATTTATATTCATCTTATTTAGATGAGTATCTCATTTAAAGCTCGTTTTCGTGAATGATTATCATCATGATGAAGCTTTCAATAACATGTTATTTGCTTATTGCACACATGCATATAATAAAACATTGAAGAAAAAACATGTCATGCATAATCGCAGAGTGTGTATGCAAAATAAAATACCACGTAGTAATTTTGTAGGATTAGAACACTCATGTGTGTGTAGGTTTTAGAAATTGAGAAGAGCAAAGAGGGTGGGCTTTTATGTAAAGAATTTTCCATCCTAGTAATTTGGAACCTCTTTGAATATTTTAGTTCGCTATTGAGTTGCAACTTGAAAATTGCCGTGTATGTTTTTTGTTCAAAGTTGGCAAAGGCAAGGAAATGTAATAGTTGTGGAATGGAGGGCAGTTTCAAGGCAGCCCCGCGGGATGTTAACGGGGTTAAAAGTATCAATGCCTGGAATTCTGGGCATTTAAAAATGCAGTTATGTAATTTGTGAAAGGAATAAGTCACATTTTATTAGTAATGTCTGAAACAGACTTCATTAGCTCCTACGGTGAAATTGGAAGCAATGCAAAGATAACCAATTGCATTAAGTGCTTGTTGCATTCAATACAACTTTTTATATAGAGAGAATAAAATGTAACGTCATAAACAACACAGAAAATTCCTAAATCATGAATATAATCAAATCAAGTTATTCTTTCCATTTATGCAGAATAACGTAACTTTCAACATACTCATCATGTTACTTCATTGTTCCCGCAGCCTCTTTGATGGACATTAGACTTTCTTACATGATTGAAATGTCTTGTTGCTTTTCCATTGAAAACCTTGTTAGATGCAAACAAGGTCAAGGGTCACACATTGAACCTATTCATATTTTTTTTGAAAACTTTTCTTCTGCACCTGAACCCAATGCATACTGATATACATACATAACTAGGTACATCTACATCAATACAATGGTTGGTTTTCTGAAGCTTTTGGTTCAACCACACCAAGTCGGTGCAATAGATCATCCATACCTGTGAATGAGTTAACTACCTGTTGCAAGTTCATGAAAAACGCTCACATCGTGATCGTGCACTATATTATCATCAACATTGTTACGATGGCATGGCCAGTATTACACAAAAACTACTCAACTTCCTAAAAAAATAATCTTGGTGATCACATCATATCTTATCCATCACCATTTGCTTTCTAGCTTAAGTAAACCCTAACCAGAAAAACTCAATCCGCTATCGTGTGGTACCTTTTTTAACAAGCTTTGGGTCTCCCTAAAACAATCATTTGGTTTTCCTACATGATTTAAGCATTATATCACACAAGACAAGCAAAGTGCACACATGAAGTACCACATTAAATTGCACTCCTACCTGCTACAAACACACAAATACAAACAAACCATCATCATCCACAAGATAAATTCCTAATTTTTCTCGAGGTTAGTAATAATCAGTCAGTGGAGGAAAAAAGCTGTCTCATTTTCAACCGCAAAGTAAAAAACACCCTTATTGGTGATATGATATATGTTTTGTAATAATGTATGTATACCTGTATACAAAATACTAATACAATCATACAATATTATGTAGTTATCACGTCAAATTGGTGTATCAAGGAACCTTCTTTACTTACCCCTCTCCTTAAGTCCGGAGGAGAGTGATACACCTTATTACAAGAAAAGGGAAAGAGTGAACGAGATAAAACCACAGAAGTACATGAAACTCATTTCTGCACCGTGAGTGATTTCAAAAGCTGGTTTTTGGCTATGTACATAGTTTTCAAGCTGTACATTCATTATCCCTTTTTTGAAGAATGAAAGATATACGTATTAGTGATACTCGTACAATATACACCAACTAAAAACGTTTATGATCTAAGATGATTGCTCACGCTGGTTGTTTATACTGTATCAATCTCCATCATCATTCTTTTTGTGGTTTTTCAATTGTAGCAGAGAGGAGAGAGCTTGTTAGCAAAAATTACATCATTTCAGCAGGAGCAATGAGTAATAAAATACATAGCAGAAGCACCATATGCAGCACACAAGATGTGAAAAAAATTAAGGGGAAACCACACTTATGACATTACGCATACCATACAATACACTCTTATTTATATACGTTGGAGTAAATAAATGCGCTTTGTTTTTTAACCATTTATAAACCAAGCCAGAAGAAGTTTAATGGTCAGCACGGAATAGCGTTTTTGCTCATTATTTGCTTTTCCACAGGAAATATCATCAGTTTTACAAATAATTCTTTTCTTAATATTTTGAAACAATACTATCATGATGATTATGCTTTTTGAAGACTGCGATATGCGATAACCCCACACGCATATGCAACAAAAGTTAGGGATAATACATATTTTTGGGAGCTTGCTAAAGGATAATATGCCACTACAGTGTGCAATCGACTAACTTGGTTGTGACTGTGACTAGACTATCCCTCAGGGCGTGTAAGACATAAATGAGCTAGAAAAAGAGAGGATTCGTTATTATTACAAAATCTAATCTCCAGCAGCAAAAAATGCAATATAGTTTGTGTGTGTTTGTGATCGACTGCAATTCGTATAATGAGCAAACGTCCACACATTCTCATGCGTGATCCGATGATATCTCTGAAAAATTATGTAAAACCCCTTCAAATCTTGAGAACAAACGTCGTGGCTCAAAGAAGCTCAAGGCGATTTACGAGGAAACTCAAGATTTGTAATAAAAGGTTAGTTTGTAAAACAAGCGTAGCCTTTTGTTAGGCAGCGTGAGCGGAACAAATGTCAAAAAATAAAAATGTTACCTACGAGCAGTACAAAGAAATTAAAATGTTACCTATTTACACACTAATCTGCAACTTTAGTCACAAGACAATATTTATCATATTTATGGCATGAGTGTACTTCTGTAGTAAAATATATATTAGATATGATCTTTTGAATGGTGTGAATTGTGAATTGCTTTTGGTATGACAAACTCTCGTTCCCAGCTATACTGAAAGGTAGGCGACGGCGACGGAGTCGTGTTGCTAATACCTAGTGTAATTACGCAATAATCAAGTCTTAAATAATATCTCATTTTGATCTGATCGATTCAAGAAAAATGCAATTTATGCATTTGAAGCATGGAATGTGGAAAGACAGTTTGAACCTTTTTTGATATTTGCCAATGTGTTAATCGTGTTATTATTATTCTTTTTTCCCTGTCAACGTTTATGTAAGATTGTGGTAATGAATAAACACCATCATATATAATGTAGCTTCAAAACATTTGAAAGTGGTCTCTAGTTTATATTTATGATTTGGTTATCCGAAATCTCAGTTTCTGCCAATGCAATTTATTGAGGAAGGTGTGTTGGCAGTTGGCATTACGTGAAAAAATGAAACCTGTTGAGC
>JAHZNG010000689.1:0-24244 GCA_027744375.1 Orchesellides sinensis
ACGATACATGCATGTACGCATTACATTTCTGCCAACAGCAAACATGAGCTTTCGTACTTTGGAGCGGCGTACATTCTTTCTTTATAGATTCAACAATCATACAATTCCTTTTTCCAACTATTCCATTGACTATGGATATTATTATTATGTCTGAGCAGTAGTTGGTAGTTGTGAACATATATGAATGGAAACACTACTTGACTACAGGTACTGCCTTTATATCGCGTTCACGTTGCATATTTCAAGTAGTAATGAATGCTAACAATCAACTAACTTGTACCGCACCTTAAAAAGAGCCCTAATTTCTATTCATTCATCTTTGTAGGCAATCCTTTCATTCATGTGGTTATTTCAGCATAATCTGGTACCGCGGGTACAGTCCGTGTTGCAGCTTTGATAAAAATGCAGCAAAAAACGTATATTTAAGCAACATTTCACCACGTAAAAAAGAGCGATTACATTGCTTTCTTTACACGTACCTTCTCCTAACATCATAAGAAAACCGGCAAGCATTTTCAGTAATGATCAAAATCGGCACAAAAAAAGAACTCATATGCAATTCGTCGACTTCTATTTTTATAAAACTGTGAAATTACAAAAATTACTAACCATACCACATTAATTCATTCATACAAATATTCGGAATGTGAAATCTTTAAATATTTTGCATTTTTCGTTGAGTTACAAAATTGTTCTCTGTGCAAAGCTGAAAATTACTTACAGATTTGTGTTATGTAATGTCCCCTGACACTCAGGTATTCAGACATGGTACAAAAAATCGAAATTTAAATTGCGCTGTTGCATATGAAAAAATTTGGTATCAAATAGAGGTTTAAAAATGTGAACTTTGAGAGCCACACTATTCTACTGCACCATGCGGTATACACTACAATGCAACATTAAGAAAACCTTAACATGGGTGACTTCTTGGGCTAGACTACATAATATTATGCCCACTTTACTGACATTATTATAATCATATAATATAAAGTATGCTACATAGAGGAGAGGGAAGATTGCGTGAACTTAAAAAAAAATCACACTCACGCTCTAACAAATTCCATCGCATGCCACATCATTTTACACATTCCATCACATTCCCGAAACAATTGTCTACAGATGTAATATAATACAAGGAGATAGCACTTTCTTTTCTACTTTACTTTTCATTACATTCCATTCACCAGCTTTTTTGTGAAACGATCAACTCCACTCCTTGCAACTAGCTGCTGACAGGCAAAAAAGCATAAAATGTACATTAGTTCAAGCATATCATTACATTCCATTCTGTCTCTTGCTACATAAGACTTGGCAAATGTCTTTAATTAGGACATGGCATTTTAGAGAGAACCATATCAAACAAGCTATAATCTTCTTGAAGCGTCTTGTTATGTGTATCCATGTATATGAAATAAATTTTTTTAAGACATACGAGATTAACTTGACCAAGTGCTAGGGACAAAACAACCGTTAAACTCTCATTTCGGTATTTCAAAGTGGATATGAACTAAAATATATTTTTCAAGAAAACTTCGTACGAAAATTAGCAAGATTCCTCTTTCGTCGGATTCAAAAAATTCTTTTGTAGCAAGAACTCATTTTTAATACCAATGATAAATATAACGTAGATTTCAACTCAGACATTATTCCTTTCTTTACACCAAAACAAGTAAGATTTTCACAGGAATGTCCACGAAGCTTGGATGAACGAAAGAACAAGCCAAATCACAACTATAGCAAGCAACAGAAATCGTAAAAATGTTTCAGGATCATCAAATTGTGTGCTCAAACATACATACTTACAAGCATTAGAATATGTAACACAGTTGAACTACACAGGGGGTGAACATGAAGGAAAGTAACTCCATTTTATTGACCACAATAAACCGTGTGGTAGTTTAACAAGCAGCAGGTAAACGGATGACAGAAATCTAATTAAAATTACTTCTGAACTACTTCTATATATGTATATATACATGCAACTATAAAAATCTATAATATTTATGAATTAATCTCCGAATGCCAACTAGTTCTTTCCAATATACCTACTATATTTTGTTGTTAGTATACATTACATACTGGATGGAAAAAAGCTACTGGCTGATTTTCAACATTTAGCTCTAGCTCCCTCAGTTTTTTACGATAAATAATGAGCTTTGTGAACAATCACAGTAAAATTAGAATGCAAAGCATTATCATCACTCACTTCAGACACCATTTTACTTACAAAGTGAAAATCAACCAGCCATTCTCACAAGAACTGAAATGATTTGCCTGTTGTATGAGGACATAGAGATAACTAATATCAATAAAAAAGCTCATATGGATAGCAAATGAAAAATGATGTCTATCGACTTGCATAAAATCCAACAAAATCTCTCAGAATAAGCATCGAGGCGCCAGAGCAGTCGTTGAATAAAGTGGCTAAACCGCAACTTCTACTACTTTTTACAAAGGGATTTTTCTTAACATGCAATACAATCACGGCATTACACTAGACTGGCAACTATAGCACATGCTCAATAACACAGAATTAGTAACAAAAATATTGTCTTCGTTCAACTTTCCTCGTATCCCCAAACCAATTCAAATGACAATAGTTTTAAAAAATACTGCAATTTCTCCAACAGAAAAATTGGTCACAACCATGAGCCGAGACAACTTTTAAAGAATCTAATTATGGGTTTGAGGGGGAAACTAATGACTGAAATTTAAACAGCTTAACTTACTATCAATCAATAGCAATCAATAAGTTTAAAAGACTAAGAGCATATTTAGATGATGATCTTCGCGCAGGGACAATTAGAAAGTTTTCTTTTTGCTTACGCTGGAAGTTAATCTTGCACGATATACATACATATAGTCCCATAGTTTGGAACAAATTGATGTGATTTCGATATGGTTTAATAACACGATTGAAGGCAGATAATGGGGGCCAACCCTGCATTAAATCAGGCACCTGCTTCTATAAGCCATTAAAGCAAGTCAAATGAATGAATAAACCCGTAAAGCCATAACTATGGGCAATTGTAGGTGACAATGGAATGGAGATTAATGCAAATTCAAGCAATGCCTACTATCCATTACAAGTAGGTTTGCCCTTAAATGCTTCTCGTCAATTATTTAAAGCCAGTCGATTTCAGACATAAGACTAGGGACCGTCTGGTGCCATGCGCCTAACGTCACCATACCCCCAACTAACGAATTCTGTACGTGATAACATATTTTGATATCCTAGATCATGTACTACTGTGTACACAATGTATGTATGTATTATCAATTATCATCAATAAGATGTGGCAGTGTGGCAAGAAGCAAATAATATGATAAAACCTACTAACGGGTCCAACTGTCCATCTCACTAAAGAACTCAAATGAACTCTTTGAAATTACTCTGGCTCTAAACTATGAAGCCATTATTACAATTTCTTGTGGTCAGCGCACAGGGTCAAATTTCAGACATTCAGGCGCCAATCTACTCTAAAACATGTTCTAGTTTGTTACAAATGTTATATTTTGCCTTCTTATTACAGCCACCAACTGAAACTTTACTCCAATCAAATCCAACAGTTACGACTGATACTATGCAGAATACTTTTGATCCTACTAACACAAATATATTGTTGAGTTTTTGAGTTGAATGAGAGTGTACATACATCATAACCTCAGCTTTCTCACTTTAAAATTAAGATAACGTATTCAGCAAGACGACTCATTCCATTATTATTAATCAATCAATATCACCTTAACTCATACCCAACCAACTAACCATTCACAAACCTCGATTGGGTTTCAAATACACAAGAAACTTCTTTTTTATTGAAATTAACCTGATTCATGATCTACTGGCAATCAACCATTATTAAAGTATATACTAAATACTCTGCTTACCTCCCAGCCACTAAACACCAATTGGGGTAAAGCTAATCCTGATGTTTGTCGCCGTACTTCATTTGCAAAATCAAAACTTTCAACGACAGGTAGCTGAGCAGTGACCTCAAAATTTGTTGAGCCTTCCCTCAAATCTCCGTGTAGAATTCGTCCACCACGTTTTCCAAGAACAGCGTACAGTTTACCTGTAAGTGGTAGAAAATAACAAAATTGTGAATATCATACACGTTTATAATTACAATGCATCACATTGTGACACTTACGAATCATTCATTTTCATTACATTTGCAGGTTAAATACGAACAAATATGTAAATACTCACAGAGAACTTACTAATCACCTTACTGTCACCGATTCTACAAGACTTACATACTTTCGCATGGTACAAGAGGTTATATGCCTTTAAAATCTTTGACGTTATATGATTTTGAACATAACCTAATCTGATGCATTAACATCATAGCCGGTCTTGATTTCGACTGAGTACATTGTAAATAAAAATGAACACGCATAACTAAAGCAAGCAAAGTAGAATTACTCCACTTTACAAAAATACAATATATGATGCCACATTAACATTACCTTGGTTTGAGATGGATCCTGCAAATGTAATTTGTTTTTAATGCACATAGTTCATTGTAGACATGACAGAATGTACTTTTCAAAAAGGAAAAACACGGACTGACGCCATCAAGGTAATTTAGCCAGGCTGTCTCAAAAGAAAGCTGTTTCTTACAACTTACAACTACTTCCACTTCTCTCTCAACTTGCTATAAGTCAATTCTAGATGCCAGGTCAATTTTTTGGATCGTCCAATAACATTATAAATCACAGCACACAAGCTAGTTATTGAAATCACGTGGCGATACGCTGAAAAGTAAACATTTTAGATTTTATGATCTGAAAAATGGTAGCAATAATTATTAAAGCAAGCAAAGGAAAGCTTCATCAGTGGACTTTGTCATTCTACGACTTGTTCACTTTCCCCTCCCTTTTCATTCTTTATTTTTTCTGTCTGGAATATGTATAAGATAGTAAATGAAATACAAGAAGAGCTTCTGCAGAATAACATCTCTTCTCCTTCTTTACCTTAATTTCAAACTCACAGATTCAGATATCTCTACAAACATAAAGCTGCTGTAACCCCAGTTTTTCTTTCAAAGATGAACATCAAATGCACATTACTTTTTAAGTTTTAGTTGCTACTGTGCTGAGTTTTTTGGTCGTTTTCATATATCATGAGACATGAGATGATAATGTACAAGGTTTCCAGACACCTGCAACAACCATCTAAGAAGCTATTATTGCTCTACTCATGAGGGGTTACGGTTACACACACAAAAAACTGCCTGACTGAGGTTTATTGTGTACAAAACCTCAGTTTGGCTGTCCCGATTCAATGCGTAACACAGTGGGACAAAGGAACCATAATAGGCTATTTATGAGCTATAAGGGCTCTTTCGACAGCCACTATATACATACGTTTCCCTTCATCAATTCTGCTTGAAGCAACTCATTTTTTGAGAGAGCGTTACTACTTCCTTGATAAAATTAAGATAGAAGTATACAAACGAATTACTAAATGCGAAGATAAAAAACAAGTCACCCCAATTACATGCATTCAAATGGAAGTCAACTTTTTTATGAATGAAATCATGAATGAAGTCATAGAGAATTTCTCTATGCCAAGATACTATAGCCAATGGATGCCCAGTACGTTTCCCTTCATCAATTCTGCTTGAAGCAACTCATTTTTTGAGAGAGCGTTACTACTTCCTTGATAAAATTAAGATAGAAGTATACAAACGAATTACTAAATGCGAAGATAAAAAGGGAGACAACAGTGGAAAAGGCTGAATTTACGATTATAGGATAATTTAATTCAAAGTACACGAGTACTCAGTAACCAAAGAAGGAGTAAAAAAGTGCCCTTCCTAAGACCTTAATAACACATTTCCTATATAAATTTGTATATACTGACAAAATACGACAATATGAAACAGAGGTTGTTGAAAGTTGAGAGCGAAAAACCACGATGAGCACACTGGCAACGAGGTTTTTTTCATCTCAACTTGTCTGCGCATTTATGGAGGTGAATGTACATCACGTTTTTTACCTTATACAAACGCAATCATTGCACTCTTATTAACAGCATCCTCATGATCCTCTAGCTCCCAAATTACCCATCATTGTTACGTACGACAAGGGCCTTAAGGGACATGAAAAGTACGTGCGATGGATGATGGCTGTAAGCTTTCTCGCTTCTTGACAGGAAAACTACATGACTGCAAGAAAGATATAGGGAAGTTGTGGCTCTAGGAAACGCAAGCAAGATCGATTGTTTCTTCATTTACACATTCACAATCCCTTTCCATCTTCCTGGACTAGATGAAATTTTACTTGAATGCATAAAAAGGGGTTTTATATTGACTGAACAAAGTGTGTACAAACCACACTCCTCCATGACATGACTCCCGCTTTTGTAAGATGTAACAGAAAAACACCAGAGGCAAACATGTACGCTATTAAGTACATAGAACAACATAGTCATGTGTCCGGAGCAAGAAGAACTACTGAATTTTACATACTGACACTGCAAAAAAGCATGAATATGTATTTTTTGTATCGTGTATGGATACTTCTATTAGACAGTCATGAAATGAATATTTTAAGATGCAAAACGCGACGCGAGTTGTACACCATAATTTTTTTAGGTGATATATATACATTCTCTTCTCATCTTTTTAGCCTTGAACCAACCCAATAATTCCTAATTGATTGAAACTTTCCTTATAGTTTATTGTAAATATGAATATTAACGACAATTGTTACTATTGTTGTTAATAAGATGCGGAGGTGTCGCTGAAGAAATGCTTAACAGAATGCTTTTGAGGAAAGTGGCAAAGTAATATTATTGTCACAAGAAGAGGGTGAAAACTCCAAATATAATATAGGCAAAGTGCTCTTTTTTAAATACATACAAGTTGTGATGTGTTTAAACAACTAGTACTAGCACTACTAACACCAAACATTTTAGTATTGGTGCAAGCGTAAGCATAATTTGTTCAGTATATACTTACGTAGTATATAAATTCGGGCTGACAAAACGGGAAATACGGGAACAAAATTAGGCTTTAACGAATCCTAGTAGCTACTATATGCTTGTTTTGTGTAGTTTATAAATCTTCAGCAAGTTGTGACCACGTCGCAATAATAATAGCCATGAGGTAAACCGGTGAAGTAACCGGAATACTTTGTACCTATAATAACGTGAGAAACACAACAGCCAGCTACTGTTGCTGTTCAAGTCATCTTGACTACATGGTATAAAAGCAATTGGCAACAGGTGGGAAGGAGGAGTACGCTGACGTGAGTTGAGGCAAAGATTAAACTTATCTTCAAAATAGCTATTATAAATCTCTAGTTCTCCATCATAAAAAATAACAGCTACTGTGTTACGAGCAGTTGAGTGGAGCAGATTGAATAAGAAGGGGAGAAGAGAACATTCAAGTTTATGAAAAAAAAACCTTTTACAACCTTTGTGATACAATTGCTATGAAAAACTTACAATAATCAAAGTGGAGCGAAGACAAGGAATAAAAGTACACACTGTTAGCATAACAAGCATGTGTGCAAGGTGCGCTTCGAGAAGTCAGTGAGGGTTAGGGTTAATAAGGAACTGGGGATCTGCTTTGGAAATTTCTTTGCAACAATTCGTTATGCATGTATTACTAAAATAGTTTGAGACATCTGAGCAGTAATAATGGTAATAAAAATGAAATATCTAATTAGTACAAAGTATAACGAGTATACCCACGCCTGAAAATAGGTTTGTGGTTCCAAATAAAATGTCCCATGGTTCTTCCAAATGTTAATAACTTTCAGATGTCACGTCCCTGAGTTGCATTAAGGCTACGAAATAGCCACCAAAACTGCCCGCTCTTGTTTTCACACTACATATACGATTTTGAGAGAAAGCATACCACAAACCGCTAAAGTTTACATACTTTATAAAAACTTACAATACTTACGAACCGTTTCATTATCTTTGAGCCGTTGATGAAGTCAACAACGGTATCAGAATCTGCAATACATTTTTTGTCATTTCTATTAAAAGAAGAAGAACTGCTTTGCATTAAGGGGTTGTTTAAATCAAAGCAGTGCAAACTTGAGACCTGTCTTGGATCGTGCTTGGCCAATTTACGTAATGCTTGAAACATTCTATATACCAAAAGGCAACCTAACTCACCACCAACTATCTCATCTCTAGACACACTTTTTCTTTCGCTATTTCCCTAAGATCTACATAACAAAATACCACTATGAGGTGCACGCAAACATCCAACTCCCTCGCTCATTCATTCATTCATTTAGAAAATGCAAAACATTAGGTATGCATAATTTTATTGTGCCTGCTTCGTGTACAAACAGAAAACTAAAAAGTACAGGTTCTTCTTGAACCCTTTTCTTCAATCTAACCAGGCAACTTCATTGTCAATCAACCGACATCATATATTATTTTCATCTATTTAGTTATACGTTACGTACCCCTATTACCTCTTCTAATTCACATTCTGAATCTCACCACTCTAAATTCAAATATCAATATAGAAAAATTATTGTTTCTATAAAATCGGCCCTACCCAAACCTAACAAACTCTCTAATTTATGCGTGTTAAAAGTTACTACAGTTCTACCAGAAATTAACTCTGTGAATCTTTAACCTTATAAGAAAATTATATTAAATTAGCAAATTGGTGTAACAGGGCCACGTCAATACACATGCATTAACTATGCTTTCAATCAATCAACTTAAAAAAGAAGATATAGATTCTTAGTTCAATGCAATTCCTTCAAGGAAGACAAAAGTTACCTACCTAACTACAACTGGAGTAAAATTTAAATAGGTAATTCTAATCTTAAATGTCAATCATTTGCTAGCAAATACTTCCTTTACACAACATTCTGGTAGAATGCACATGTCCAAGAAAAATGTCCTTGCAATGAGGATTCATCCTGATTAGGAACAAATGCAAATGATGGAAACGTACGATGACCTCCATCTTAAATTTCTTTGCGCATGCTGCGTCGGGAATATTCCGTAATATACTTTAAATACAGCGTTGGTAAAACAAGCTACAGTCGCTGTTACTACATGGTTTAGCATGTAAAGCCAAGTATTTAAGTGCTTTTCTTGAGTAAGTAAAATAGGCAAAGCAGTTTCCTTTTTATAATACTTTTCTCTTTAAGTCTCTCATTGCCCCAAAAGCCTGGGTTACTTACTCCGTATCGTTTTTCGTCCAGATGTCCCGCATCTTTGGAGAATCTAGGGCTAAAGCTAAATCTTCATGAATCTCCCTTTTTCAAACCAGCATCTGGATATTGATGAAAATTATGATGACCGCATTTGCCTTTATTTTTACCAGTGTGAACCGTGGGTACGACACATAATAACCCAGTGAATTTGAACTGCTGTTTATGCATACATATGTACATGTTATATTGGTAGTAGCTGGTTCATAAGCGTTTTATGATGCATATTACAACAAGCAGAAACTAATATAGCCACACAGCATTTTCAATTCAACTCCTCTCCCTGAAGAAGTTCCTGAACGCAGCAGGTTGCAAGCCAGCACACATGCACAAAACACCAACCAACACTTGTTCTGAAAACCACTGCCTTTGCCACTAGAAGAGATTGTAATATGTAATCAGCAGCATCATCATACAGGGTTGGGACAAAGTGTTAGAAGAAATAAATGAAGCTTAAAGAATGGGAAGCCTGTGTGATGCTTTATCTTCATAACCCAAACCTCCGATAACTATATACAAAAGGCAAGTAAAAAAAATCAAGACTGGATATAAAGTGCAGTTGAACATGTGATCGGACCTTTTTCATTCATAAAATATTACAACAGTCTACCTTTACGCTTTACGTTCAACAGTTACTTACAGGTACTCTTATTATTGGTACCATGCCTGCTGCACCAATCTCTCATAGATATGTTAGTAAAGCTCTAACCAGCCAAACAACTTCAAGCCAAACTGAACAAGGAGAAGAATCAAAAAGGACCAAAACTTCGGCCTGAGATCTTTCACTCGTTTAGTCAGCTCTCTACACTCCACAAAACTCATTCAACCTCAGAATTCGTTCCTTCTTCCCACTTGACTGTTTACAAGAAGTTCAAAACAAACGGAGAACTCTACTCTCTGGAAAATACTCATTCAGTCTAGGTTATCAAAGAAAACAAAATTTTCATTCAAGTCAATAGTACAAAAGCCAACAACTGAAAATACAAATTTTTACATAATACACCTTAACCGTACAATCGTCAAAGTTTAGAAGACGTACAAGAATGAGCATCAGGTTTCCCTCCAGAAAACACGGGAAGTAATAATAATACCGAGAACACTCCTGACTTCACCTTTTTCATGTAATCGAAAGAAAAAAACTTGTATAAGGTACCCTTCACTTTTTTACTTTAAATTCAGACTGCTCGCTGGTTGTGAAAAACCTTTTGGAACATAAAATCCATTCGTTTTTCGTTGTACATCAGACTGAAAATGAAAACTATTACCCATTAACAATCAACATTAAGCACCTTATCTAGCAAACAAACCTATCTCATCATCCAGTCCTAGTGCGTTACTACACATTTTATCCTTACACAATTGCCTTCAGTTTCCTCTTCCCTGCCCATGTTTACTTCCCTATAATTGTAAACACTGTAAATCGTTTCATGTCATTCACTTCAACAAGTGGTCAAGACTCTACGGATTCATTCTGGATCTTCCCTCACACCCCATATCATATGTACCTAGGGTATATTTAGTTTTCAAAGCTACTACAGGAAAGGAAGAGTAATCATCGTGAAGGAAGACACAAGACAAGACGCTTGCTTCGTGACCCTAAGAGAATTGGGTGCTGTGAACATAAAACGTGAGCCTGCAATTGTCGCGACGTGCGCCAGCATTGTTTTCTACTAACACACTGAGCTGAGCTTGCCAAGTATATTCTCTGTCGCAGATCGTGGAAACATACCCCTAGTTTGCTTATAATTCCAGGAAGCAACAATAATATTCTAATTTGTAGTGTAGTGCATGATCAGTTTGAGTTGAAATCACGAACCGTCTACAGCTTGTCTATAATATTTCTCTAAGGACAAATACATAACTTTACTTGAACGCAAAGTGTCAAAGTTACTCGTAAGTGTAGAGTGTAAAAGTACGTTCTGATAATCGAGAATAGTGGATTAGATAGTGAAAAATTGTCAAAGAATGAATCCAAGATGAATGGTCATTCTTCTATGCTGACTTTCATGACTCCAAAATTTGTATCTGCGTTCTTAATATCATTCATCCTTCAACTTCACCCATACCTGAGGCTAAGTTCTGCATTCCACATTTCACACAACAGCAACACTGCTGGAGCAAATCTTCCTGTAAAAACACTCTACGCCAACGGGGTAAGTGTAGCACACAAATTGTCTAAAAGCATGCGTTTGAATCTCATGAAATCCCATAAACAACAACTTATGTAACATGCTGCATTTGATCCTTAAACCGAATTGCCAAATATAGTAAATATAAAATTTGACATCCACTATGTATGTTTCCTAATTGCATGCTAGGTAGAAAATTTAATATTAATAAGATTTGTAAGGTTTCGGGATATTTCAAACAGGCCTACAGTACAGTAAGAAGATGTTACACAATGAGATAGAATTCCGGTCAGTAGCATTATTTTTTAATTACTCGCACACAATGACCAACAACCCCTAAAATATATCAGTGAAGGTAATACTCAAAACTATACAGTCTAAATGAAAATACATTTAATAAATTCTTGCAGTAAAAAATAGGCACAACAACCATAATGAGCAAAATCTAAAAATTCATGACACACTCTCTTGTTCCATTACATTCACAATACTTTACGGCCGTTAAAATACTTGCTCTGACAAGGCTTCTTGGGAAGAATTTCAACCTGTATAAACGCAAAAAAAACACACGCCTTGGCTATGCCAACTCTTTATCATTCTATCACACAATACGTGAAGCTAGTTGCAACATACATGTTCACACAGTAAGTAAAGAAACCGTGCATATTATGATGCTACATAATTTTATCTATATACCTACACACATACTAACGTACACATTATACGCTTCAATGACGACTTTTGCTGTTTTTGTATGTATTTGTAAGTTCTTGCTCCCTCATTCCTTCATTCATTCATTCAATTCATTCATTCATTCTTTCTGCCTTTTTCATTCATTCAGCCCGTCATCATCTACTCATTCCACTAGAAGAGCGAATAACAATGCAATGTCGCGATTTAAATCAACCATATCCCGTACTGAAATGGGACAAACTATAGTACTCTTTAAGGAATCATATTCATGTACACATGCACGTAGACATATATTTGGGAAGAATGAAAATGAAATATATAGCTACTTAACTACAAATATCTTGTACTTGTTTGATGCATACGACATGCATATTGCATACACACACATTTTTAACAATGAAAAAGTCACTAGGCATTTCATTACATATTGTATGGTTTCCAGTTACACACCTATCGTATATTTTACTTATCACAAAGAATTTTCATTTACGATGTACTAAGAATTTGACACAATGCACTGAGATAGGAATGAAAATAACAAAACTTTACTCATTTCATCATTTTTTGTTATTTCCAGATGAATGAAACAACATTGCCTGAATGTACAGCATTTTCGGTGTGTAGTAAAATTGACACTTATGACAAACCATGGATTGAAAAGCAGTGCAGGTGTCCAGAGAATACAGATGAGTGCTCCAGCTCCGTCCTATCAAATGACGGCCATACAATATCTGACAAAACTAGGCACTACAAGGTAAGAAAATTTCAGAGCAAAAGATCTGAACGCTTGAATGAATTGCAAACATTCATGTTATTGCAAAATGTACCGATATGAAAAGAAAATTCAGACTGTAATTTTCTATCTTTGATAGCTATGTGAGCCTGTGAGAAAACTGCCGAAATGTCGGTATTTCCGAGATATAACGTGGACATTGGTGACTAAAGGGGACAACCTTACACAGCAAATTGTACACTGTGTTTGTCCTAAAGATGCTGTAGCATACATGATCAAGAGACAAGCATATACGACTGAAGACAACGAAGTTGGATTCAAATATTCTTTCGCATGCTCACCCCAAAGTGTAAGCATAAAATATGTCTTAAGTTCACTGGAATAATGGGTTACGACTTAGCAGAAAATAAAAATCTAGCACAAGGGATGATTGATTGATATGATTAAATTTTCATCTTTTCAGCGAGTTTTGTGTCAAAGGAAAGAACCATGTAGACTGTTTACAGTCAAAAGAAGGACGAGTGTGACGGAAGTGAATACAAGTACTTTATGCCAATGTCCGCGTGGTTTCCAATGTCCAAGTCATCACACAGATCCAGGTGTTATAGCAGGAAAATTTTACCCTGAAAACATGCTCAGAACTTTCTCAGGGTACTGTGTATAGACAAACGGCTTGAATCTGAGAAGCGTACATAATGCGAGTAATGGAAGGTCTCAAGGTCCAGCTTTAAAATATATCCTAAAAGATCTGGAGCCCAGCACACACCTGGCCATTCATGCAATACCCTCTTTGCTACTCCTCTGGGACATTCAATACACAACTCCTTTACAGAAAATTTTAACAACATATCGCAACGAAAAAGATCATTCTACCCCGAATAAGAATGAAAACTATTATATACGAGTTGTTTATATTTCTACAGCTTTATCCTCCTATCGAGTATCGACAAGTACTATGGTAGTACTATCTAACAAAAACTATTATAATGTGATTTTAAATTTTAAGATATTTTGTCCTGCAACTTGATGACAATCTTAAAGAAACAGAAAGCAATGCAAGAAAAAGATTTTAAAAGTACCCGAAATGGGATTTATTTTACAAAAACAGATTTAATGTTCTTCACTTCGATATTTACTGCAAACTGTAATAAAAAAGTACAACAGATTTACTGACATATAAGACTCTGCAATCTACAATCCATATATTTGGAATTTCCTATAGTTTCGTAAGTATACTATCAACTTACTTATTAGTAAGTGTGTACACTGTACACAAGAAACAGCTCAAACGATAGAAATAAGAAGGGTATTCCAAGTAACTAAAGTTGTATATAAAAAAAAAGATTTTTAATCATATTTGCCAAGCATACATATGTACAATGAAGAGTCCTGCTGTGAAGCCATATTATTTTGTATCGGCCTTTACGTTTCCAAATGGTGTACTTACTATAAAGTTACAAATCAGTGTACAATATAAACTGTGAATACTTGATGTAATCAAATACTTAAACAAATGTAATCTGCAATGTTAAATTGACGTATTGTAATCATTAGTTTTAAGTTAATATTTTAAAGAATTATTCATATACATATAATTTAGATGTCAGTGCATCAAGTCATTCCGAAAAGGGTTAACTATTTGTTTTTAAGGCTGACCAAGACAATCTTGAAGATGCAGATGAGTATGCAGTCGATAAAAATAAGTAGCTTTACAGGCCTGTAACTTATTACCAATCACGTGTTAAAGCGAATATTAGAAAATAATAAAAAGAATGATATTATACAATTTGCTAACAACTTTGATTTCTAAAAAACATTCCAAATGTGTAAAAGCAAATTACACCAAAAACAACGATCTTAACTACTTTTACCATACTTTAATCACTAAATATTGACTTCAGTTAAAAGCCTGTATTTATAGAGCGGCAGACGTACGACTGTATAACACAGTTTATGGAGTTATCATTGAAAAATCAAGCATGTACGGCTCTATGCAAGCGTTGCTACTTTGTTTCTGTTTTACGCTTCAGTTCATCTAACCACACCATCTCACCAACCACCTCTGAAGCATTACTTTCAGTACGAAAACATAACGTGAATGTATCCTGCAGATGTAGTATGAGTAAAAACGCTTTATATACGCTTCTACCAGTGAATTTCGATTTTGAAATGATGATTGTGCATGTAACTTTAGATGAGAATGCAATTTATTGACACACAAGTACTTTGTCACGGGATTTGTAACAAAAAATCATAATATTTAGTTTGATTATATCCTCCAGACTACAAAATAATAAGGACTATTTGTAAGTTTGCAGGTTCAGAAAAGAAAACTATAAAATTACATTTATAGCGTGTGGGCATCTGGGCATGCGGCATTAGCGTTGATTTGTACATGAATAATTATAAGATTTCCCGGTGACAATTACTTACTTACTTACTTACTTAATTACGATGGGTAAATAGTAAATATATACATGTAAGTTTTTAAACTTAGTTTAGTTTAATCGTATTAAATGCAAAGCTTACTATAGATTCTAACAAGGTAGTAGATGGACAAAACAAGAAATGGTATTTGACGTGCAAAGAAATGACTTATTCACTTAAAAAGAAAGTTAATATACTTCAGCAAGTAATAATGAACATAACATGCACGACACAGTGAAACGACATTGATCTCTACAGCGATGAGATACAGATAAAATAACATCAATCAACTTCATATAATTCCAAAAACTTTCGATAACCGACATTTACAAGCAGGTCGATTTAAAGCGTAAAATAGCAAAAGTAATCCTACTGACTGAATGACTAGATGCCTATAAATATAAGACTTAAACATTCAAGTTGGAAGTTGCAATATTGAATATGTAAGATAATGTATCTATCTTCCATTTACAGTGAAACGCCAGTAGTTATCGTGCGACCAGATTGTATTAAACAATATAATACATGTCATTAGTAAGTTTTTAACGAATGCATTTCGTGATCTAATATCTAATTCGACAGTAATATCTTCAATTCATGAAATAGTTTCCAACTAAAGAAGGACGACTTTTCTCGTAGCAATCACGATGATATGATATGATGAAAGGTATCAAGCTGTGAAGCAGTGATCAATAGAGTTAAAATGAATGTAACTTTCTTTCAACTACTGGAAGCAAAAAAATGTTTCGTGTTTCTAATAATTTCTATTACACTATATTTAGGCATGCACTATATATCTCTTCCTTCAATAAGACAGACGGTTGCTTTACAGTAAAATAAACATTTCGGCTATTTATACATGCTTTAAATTGACAAGTAAATTGCGTTTATATGGATATGCAAAATGCCATACTAATTCGAATATACCTACAAAGGTGCATAAAACAACATAATATGTGTACAACATATTTTGATTATATAAATAATAAAACCCGGATAAGGAAATGAAAACTCTTAAATTAAAAAATATTAGCCGTAATTACTTCATTTAAATCACACGCATACATCCTGTTCCGCCCGTTTAAAATGCAATAAAGATTTAGTCTCAAAGAGAACCCCGATTGCAGTTGCAGTTCAGCATAAATATATCACATCATTCAGACTATGATCTAAGTTCCTGCAACGTACCACATTTCAATTATGAAATTGCTCTTGAGGATGTACTGGCAGTCGGAGTATGTTGAGTAAGTTATGCTTTGATAACACAAATAAGGAAATCCCCAGCAGCGGAACTTTAATTACAGATAGTAAAAAAGAAAGTGATCTGTACTTGACAAGTTTAAAATAAACCTTACGCAGCCGGCTAGCTGGGAGGTACTAAAATAGGATATGGTGGATTGACACTGTATGTACATATTTACACTTGCCAGATGTAGTAATCGTTCATTTAAATCACTTGTTATATATGAATATTATACTTTTCCTGATAAGCATGTGCCTAATACGCTTGATTTATTCATGCATGCCTTCATATAACTTTCATATACAAATCACAGTTAACAAAAATGATAGTTAAACTATCTTTGTCATACGGCTAATCAAAATAAGTATGCTATAAAGTGCTTTGCACAATGTCCATTTATAACCTTATATTACATACCTGTCGCATGTGTCAAACTAACCAATCTCTTCTTAATTAACAAAACATTAATGACATTTGGAAACTTCATATCTTCTAAATCAACGTCTGTCTTATTAGCAAACACTACCGCAATACAACGCTCCTTTGGCGTGTCGACTAGATAGATTTGGACCAAGAAATTTAAATTATTAACTTTCAAGACTGTGACCTGTATATTCTTGCAGGTTTTCATCTCTCGTTTATTCAAAATCCATGCTTAAACTTTGAAATACACAGCAGTTTTATTATCTAAAGGAAATACTGACAAGAGAAAAAAACATCAAGAAAAACACGATAGACAGAGTCAGATTATACATATTAGTTTCGAAAATGCGTTTATGCGTATGTGTAGCATTGCAAATGTGTCAGTACCTACCAAATTTAATTGATGCATTTCCTGCATCTTTTCGTCACCATGATTCAATGGAAATTATTAGGGTGAAACAGCTTCCAACAACACCCCATTTAATACATATATGTACAGCTTTCAAAATTACCTTCATGTCATCATCTCCCACATCAACTTTGTATTTGCAGTACCGACACAAACACAAGACTTGCAAAGATCCAATAATAAAACAAGTGTAAGTGGCTTCTTGAATTAATTTAGATTGAAACGCGCATTAATGACAATCATTTACTTTTGCTACGAATGACTTAGCATCGTGTCATAAATATTGGGGCCATGCATGTGGGCAGGTAAATTTACTCACGCTGTTTGCGCATCAAAGACGTGACTGAAATTGCAACTCTTAATTAGTGAGATGTTATTTAGGTATAGGATGAAACAATGGAAGTTTTAGTAGCTTAAGAATAATCTAGCTGGGCTGGCTGAGGTAGTAAAAGTAATAATCGTCACTGCATGATTTCTGTAAGCTATATGTACATGCCTTATTGATAGAGACTGCAGTATCAGTTCAGAAATATTGCTTGTGGAAAGGAATGAAAGAGTGAAAACTATCTCATAAAAAAGATCACTGGCTCGTTCATCTTCGTTACACGCAAAATAGGCTAACTCTGAATTCTACTTTTAATTATTTTGACTCGACCACAACAATGCAAGGCCAAAAACTGGCTGTTACCATTGTCATACCAAATGTTGCAGAACATCCGCTTTTTCTTCCAGTTGCTGTAAGTCTAGCTTAATATCGCTATTTCCGTAAAAGTTCTACACGAGGACGATCTTGATAATACTAAAATCCTATGCTTCTTTACAAAGATGGTAATAGTTAAACTTATTGTCGGAATAACTTGCAAGAGCTACTTCTTAATGAACTAATTACAAACATATAACAACGTCTAATTATTTTGCACCGTACTTGCAATTCAGATATAAGTGTACAACAAATGCCCTCAAAACATGTACACAAATCTGAAGTAAAAGTTTGTCAATGAGTAGTCCTTCGCAATATGTACATCCCTAAAATATATAGTTCATGCAGTAAAACGTTTCGGAGACTACAAATCCTTTCACAACTCCAAATACAATATAAGCTCAGCATACTATAATGGCAACGGTGTACCTACGATATACAAATATATATGTATATCTTGTACCTATTCAAAATTATAATGGATACCGTCGTTTTCCCCTACGTGTTCGTTTAGATTACCTTGCACGTTACATTTTTGAAAATTTTTGTTCAAAATTCTGTTTGAAAGTATAGAAGCTTTTAAACGTTACCATTACTTTTACTAAATCTGAACATTCCTGAGGAAAAATAGAATGCATTCACCCCTAATTGTGGTAAAGCAGTAAAGCAAACCCGGCGCAACGTCATGCGAAGATACTAACAGCACAACGCATAATTTGTACTAGTAAAGCTTGTGTGAGTATGTATACATGTATATATGGGTTCATAATTGCGTTTAATGACAACATTGCAGGCTTTTTGTTCTACTAAGAATATTGTTAATTCTGATACATAATACATAGCTTAGTGATCACTGGATCCATAAACACGTCTTTAAACTGCTTCTCTACTATTGTAGATAATACAGAGGTTCACATTTACAAACTGAGCTAAGAATCAGTGATCTATTTAAACACAAACCTACATTAGAACACTTTCTTCGTAAAAAATCATTCACGACTAAAATCGTTTCAATTCATGAAACGCATTGTGTAAAGAAAAAGTAAGAAGCCAACCGAAGCATAAATATGCTGAATAATGACTGTCAATTGTCGATAAGATGCTTTTCATGCTTTATTACTCTACCGCCGCATCTAAGCTGAGTGATTGGAAGAAATCCGCGTATAGTTTTTAATGAAGTTAAACGATATTCGACGTTGGCAGTGACAGTGAAGGCATTACAAACAATATTCTGTATACCTACAGTACACAAATATACCTACTTACAGATTTTCCAAACAATAAAACATTGTTTATTAGAAAATGGGCATGTTGCCAGAAGTTTATTTTTCATTTCCGCAAAAAAAAAAGTTCATGCAAATAAACTTATGAAAATGAAATTCGGCGACATTCTTGTAGTTAGTATGACATCTTGCATTGTTTCATTGTTAACTCCTCCACGACTCTAAATGGTGGAGTTCGCACGAAAAAGAAAGTAATGCAAAAATTAGGAGGAAATATATAAAAAATTCACGCATCCATTTCAAACTATTAAACCATATTATGACAGCATTAAATAACCAGTTTACAAGATTTATGTTTGGAAGTATTGACTGTGAGAACTAATATATACCTAGATGTAAACTATGCCAAAAAATGATTGTGTCATCTAATTTACTGACCACCAGACTACATAATTAAAATTCAAACAAGAACTAAAAGGGAACGCATTACACACACGGCATCTGCACACAAAGTGTAAACAGCCAAACACCCAGGCAAAGGTGGTGTGGTTCCGCCTCTTAAATAGAAAACAAAATGTGTGTAAAGAAAGTTTTGGTAGTAATTACATCAGTAAAGTATTGGCATCACCCATTTGTTATGAACTACCATGACGCTGTAGCGAGTGCCGGCTGAGAAAATTAGATAATAGCATAACACACAAGCGTCGGCTATAACACCATTACGTCAGGTTCAATATGAAAATATTAAGTACATAGTGGAATGAACAATACCAAAAAACAATTTCAATTCCTAATTGAACGTACGCAGGTGATTACCAAAGGTAATAGACAGTTTGCATTGAACACACACATCATATATATAATCCTAGGTTGTAGCTGGGGTTGAGGAGTCGTAAGGAGCACCCTAATATCGCATGAGTAGTTCCTCAAACGTGCATAGTTTTAAAATGTGGTTTCACTGCAAACATAAAGTAACCAAAAAACGATTCACTGTTAAATAAGCTATTTCGTGCAAATTAACATATATGATGGATTTTAAAAAATCTCCCAAAAATCGATGTCATAACTATTTTATTCAATTGTAAGAGGTTCTTCACCTTTCATAAACCAATTTTTAGATAATTTCGAATATTTTCGAACGACTAACATGCAATCGATGGGACACATTTTTTTGTACTTTATATGTTTAAACGTCTTCATGACATGAAGACAACTAACAATATATTCCCATTAAATTAAATTGCAGAGAAAGTCTTTCAGATGCGATTCTCTATTTTTATGCCCGTCAGGGACATAAATGAAGCCTGAAAACCACATAATGTCATAATTCGTATCTTTTAGCCTTATACAAACACAAATTTTTGAGTTTCGAATTCACGTATTGCGTATTTCTTGTCAATTTTGGGGAATCTAAAATATATGTGGTAATTGGTATGATCTTTTTGCTTCATTGGATACTGCTTTTGAATAGTAATATTGGTACTGCAACTCTGCAACACGCGCTGAATACTTACATGTATTGCAAACGTGAGACATTCAATAAATAACATTGTAAAGTTGTTAGTTAGTTATTAAACTATTCTGTACGAGAAAAGTATCAAAAGTTAATGTAATGGCTCGAGAAATGTCAATTTACTTTTGACTTTTATATGGCAATAGAGTGAGTGCTTAAATTAATGTGTGTAAATACCAGTACAGGAAGTCTATACTTTTGTTTTTTAACTAGAAAAATGCTACAATGACGTATTCATCATTGTTAATTAAGCGCTGTAAACAAGATATGAAAAAGAAAAGTCTGAGCCAAGCGACATGGGTTACTTATGTGGGACGGATATAAATATTGTCAACTGATAAAAATTACTTCATTAAATAAATATATCCAAAGATAACGATACATCACTATCATAACCACATCAGGGAAGGGTGATGTATGTATGTACGTATATGATACGGTATATCCCTGCGTAGTATTTGTACAAAGTTCGCAACATTAAAACAATGTACAGTTTTAAGTACTAGAGTCAATGTGAACAAGGATTTGATTCAATAAAGCCACGCGTTGAACTTAGACGTGAATTTAATCAATACACTTCCGGTTTTAGGGCACGTCGGTATGAAAGTAAAATCGTCCATAATTACCACATAAGAAAGATGAGCAAATATATTATTCCTTTACAAATATTAATCAGTTTGAAAAGCAACAAAAATTCTAGTGAG
Source organism: Orchesellides sinensis (assembly GCA_027744375.1). Classification (NCBI taxonomy): domain Eukaryota; kingdom Metazoa; phylum Arthropoda; class Collembola; order Entomobryomorpha; family Orchesellidae; genus Orchesellides; species Orchesellides sinensis. Next base: position 21,402 of record JAHZNG010000689.1, read on the forward strand.
CAGGCATAATGTAAAGGTAAAATGTAAACATTACTTCATGTGTGAACACATAGCCTGTTTGTATTGTTTTGTACCGCTGACAAAATATTATTTACCACAGCTACAGCATTGCTCAGGTTAAGATTTTTCATGTAGCATTTAAAATTCTTACATGTAAATCATTGATTGCATTAATATTGATGCGGTTGATTGTGGTAACATTGTTTATAAAACTGAAATGCCCAGAACTTTGTCGTGATGATGAACTCGGGAGCAACGGAACTTTATGGATAGTGCAAGTAAATTGCTATTTGCCCACATTGTAAATTGCTATTCGGGATAACCTTGACCTTATATTTTTAAGTTCGTGAGTGAAAAAACACAATAAATGGAATTGTTTCTTAGTACATACGTACATATAGTAAGTACACATCTTTGTGTAGTAAGTTTACTGACTTTGAGGGATGCGGTTGGTTACGACTGAAAGCATATACAACAAAAATCAGACAAAAAAGATAATAGTCATAATAATAACTAGCCCCATAACACGTTTCCACTCCACCTTACTTTGAAATCCATTCCGCACTCGTAAGGAGAAATTCTGAAGTTTATATAATCAAAGGGAAGTTCCAAGCGATTAGCAGAAAAAATTGCATGATTATGAACTTTCTAACATCAAGATTACTGGTGCTTCTAATGCTGTATTATTATTACCAATAATTCAGCTGTAAAAACAATTAATGTGTTCAGCAGTCACACATATATAAGCTTCTTCTTATTTTCTAATAAAACACACTACCACCCCCACATATTCGTACATCAATCATATTATCGTAATTCATTCAAATGCTTTAAGTTTAATTCGATTGTTTCAACGTGTGTAGTAATGTATAAATCGACAATCTCCAATGAATTTTGATTGCACATCCTATAATTTATTAGGTGGGGCTTTAATTCTGTTGATTTCTTGGTTTTACATTTAACGTCTGTTACAACATACAAAGATACGCGTGCTCATGCACATCCTACATATGTATTTATATAACTTTCCTTCAATTAAGATTTGATATGTCACTTGTGATAGGAAGATTTCCCTTGAACGTCAGATTAGCTTCAAGCGTCCTGCCGTTAAGCTTTAGTCAACGCATGGTTTGCAGTAATTATGCCTTCTGCTTTTAACGAAGCTATTATTACAATTCCATTCAGGATTCGAAATAACATTATAATTTCGAGCCTCACGATTTTGACAATTGTTACAATAATAAAATTAAGATACTATTTAATTCCCTAAAAGATATTTTTTACCAATGTATGCAAAAATTAGTAGCTCTAAATGTCTCATAAGTATGATCAAGTATTTTTCACTGAAGATAATTTTTCTGTATGAACGCATGTCGTTTGTACAATCAACAACTTTCCATTTCATGAATAGGAAAAACATAACCTACTTTACATCCGTGAACATGAGCCGCAAAATAAGAAATAAGTTTAATTGCCATATGATTAGTAAGATGTATTAAAAGGGATATTTGTAGTTAAAAACTCTGAACCTAGTTAAAATCTAAAAATATATTGGTGCAAGTAACAACAGAGAACCACTAAAAACTTATTTTTCATGATTTACAACATTCTGACACCTTCCGCCTCATATTTTTCAAAAATAAATCTGTTAACATTATTAAATGCACCTATGAAAAAAAACTTCCTACCTATGTATTGAAAAGCAAAATGATCCAAGCCATCCCAGTATTTAATAAGTTAATGATGCAATCTGGATAAATATATGTTTTGATAAATACTGATTACTGGAAAACTGGAAATTCAAGGCCGTCTACTTTTTCTCCAACAGGAAGGAATTAAGTATCCTTTGAGCTTTGAAAACTAAAATTTGACTGTACATTACAAATATCTTGATTACATGCAACATTCAGATAAGTCAAAACAGGGATGCGAAGTCTTAAACGAAAACATTACAACAAAGAAAACAAAAAGTACAACCTATATGTCCGCTGCTATATTATTAGCGTTTGTCACTCTCGCAAAACTTGATAATTACAACCTTTAAATTGACACCTTAATACACATGTTGATCATAAGAAGGCAGTCACTTAGTGAAGACAATGACATAAAAGCTTACTGACTTGGTGAATAATTAGTAAACTAATCAACAGCGATCATCCTTTCCCTACCGACAATTCTTCCTGTACATTATTGCTAATAATGTCTTTACATTTTCCACTTGTACAAGTGAAAGACAGTTTGTATATTGTTCATATAGCCGACATATATACATAGGTGCTATAACTAACTAGTGCATTAAAATCCTATATATTTTTATAAATACCAATTCCCATGCACTGCAAACGCTGCTTGTATAATACAATGCAGTAGACAAATAGAGGGCATGTTGCATGCATAGTAATGAATAAATATAACACACTACATGTATTCATCACATCCCTGTATAGATAAGGACGCTAAAGAACACTGCTTAAAGTCGTGATCATTGGACCATATAGCACATGCCTTGCAATAACAACAACGGGCAAATCTCAGTAGTCACTTTTTAACTAACGGCTCACCAACTCTTTCAAACATTCATATATCAATCTCTGAAGCATCTCTACATATAGCTTTTCAGCAGATATTTGAAGTAAAAGCATCTGCTTGTTTCATCTAACACTCTCCTTTAACATAGGCACTACTAACTATTCATCTCATCGAACACTGCCGTGAGAGGACTTAGAACAAAACCCTTCCGCCACACTCTTATACCTACAGACGGCCCTTGGCATCGAGCTCATTAGGTTGCATTTCTTACTCGTATCTTATAATGAAAGCTCCTATGTGAAGTAATGAACGCA
>JAHZNG010000690.1:0-28383 GCA_027744375.1 Orchesellides sinensis
ATGCGGCAAGCTGAATGTGGACCGCAAATATTTAAGTGGCCAAAGTTGTACCATTAGCCGACTAACTTCGCCGAGGTTTAACAGTATTTGGCCCGAACGCAAATTGCGCACAGGGAGTCTTCCTTCTGCACTTGCATTTCTCCTTTCAATTGTAAGTAATGATCACTGAAATTTATCGTGGTTTTATCCATATCCATCTTAACGTAACTAAATGGCATAATGTGGCACGACAAAGCATGTAAGTCAATATTCGCTTACTAAAGTGGCTAGCCAGCCAAACCAACTATTTTTTGTTCGCCTCTCCAAGCATTACAAGAAAGTTTTCTAAATTTCGGTACTTTTTCAATGACATCGAGCTGGCCACCTTGGCCTTGCACCACCACTTTACTAAAAGTGTAACAGTATGTGATCTGGTCAGGTTGTTGAAATGGATTGGCGAAGTTATTTATAACTCAAAAGCACAACCACATTTCCAAACTTTCTAATGGCAAATGCGCACAAAATATGCTTAAAATGCTTTCAGTCCTCCGTATAAAAATGTAGTTTTACGTCAATTGTTGGTGGTTATATAGTATTTCAACCATTAACTTTGAAATTGCAAGCAAAAGATATTGCAACAATGTGGTTGCCATTACTGAGATCTTGTGTAATGGAAATAGCAATAATTTTCTTTTCAATGGCAATGTCGAAGACCAGCCAATGTCGGGTGCCAAAGTTCTGGGAGAAACGTCGTTTTTCCAAACTAAATGTAACTTCTTAACAGTATGAATTCTACTGTAAAAGATCTCGCTATTCCCATAAGCTGTAAAAATATCCATCTGAGTCTCTGAGTAAAAGTCTTTTCCTGCTTAAGTTATTGCAGTCATCTGCTGGAGTGTCTCTGATCTTGCTATGCTACATGAAACCTTACTTCCCTTTTATATTACTGAATCAGATCAGTTCAGTGAGTGAAACCATTCGAGATTTGTCAAAACGTTGGGAGAATTAAATCTGGGGAAAGCAACTCGCTTCAGATTCCCAATGCATTATTGATTCTGAACTATGCAGCCCCAACAAAGAAAAACAATTACTAAACAGTATTTGTCATTTTTGTTTATGTTTTGAGTTGGAATAATAGAAAACTGATGTTGATGATAAGCTGATCCATTCCGCTACAAAGATTATTCGTATCTTCTTAATGTACATATTCTTATTGTAAACCGAGCTTAAGTAAATGCAATAGAATGTACTAACACCAAGACCTGGGATTGTACATTCCCAGTTTTGGTTTTTATCTATCGTGTTCAAATACACAATGTAAGAAGGCCCTTACACAAATTCTTCATTTTATTGTACGATTTTCGGATGAGTTCTGAAGTGTGCTCGTTAGCCTATTGAAGTCTATTCCTTAAGTTCGATTCGTTAAGTCTTGTTACAATGTTATGCCGGATTCGTTCTTCAACGCAGGATTTAACTAACTCATGTTTGAATACTGTCAACAATACATATGAATAATTAGAAATACAAAAAAGGATATCGAATTCTACGGCAGTTTAAATATGGCTATACAAAATAAATCACAACTTACACAGTTTCCGAACACTATTGCATATTAAAGGAAGCTGGTCTAATGCTTCGATCGTATTCCATCCTAGAAAGTTTTAAATGTTTAAAACAGAAAAGTTTTGTGAATACATTTATCAGTAATAAAAGAGAGGATTAGGGTTTGAATTATGGCTATGACCAATGTTTGAAGTTTAGTTCGATTTGTTTTTCATACTTTACTTTAAAACCACTCTGAGCTTCATTACATTGTTAAATATTTTCACACAATACAAACTTCTTCCTATGCTTTAAATCATTTAATTTTTTCCCCATCGACGTACGATTTGTAAGGTTATATGCACCTTTTAGAAACGTACATAGGTAATTACATAATTTTGTTTAATCAAAAAGTAGTTTTGAAACTATTGATCTATATGCTTCCGGTTTTTCATACACATTAGATACGTAGATGTATAAAGATCGTAAGTGAAGATGATAGTAGGAGTTTACGAATGAAGCAAAGTGAGAGAAAAAGTTTTAAATTCTTTTTCCTAAGGATCTTTACCACTTTCGTGGAACATATCAAACCACTCACTTTTAAAATAGATCCTTTCACTTTCAAACTTGAACTTTCAGTTGAAACTGCACTTTCTCAGGCACCATTTGTTTTACAAAAAAAGTAAATGGAAAAAGAAAAGAGGAAACAAAATGCTTACTTTTGTCAAAACTTTGCCTGGATAGGGAACTCTTTACATAGGACCGGAAATAGTAGGTACCTAAAATGCCATAGTTGATGCACATATCATATACCTTCACAAAACTAGTTTAGAAAAGGATATGTTTAATGCAGCAAATGTTTTCCCATTGTGTGCTTTCTTCCTTTCTTTCTCTTATCTACTTCAGTTGGTTTATACCATAGACTTTTCCCTTCCTCTCGTGTGTTTTAGTAGTAAACGTCTTCTCTTCATGGTTTATGGAATGCTTGCTCTTTAAATTTCTCAGAGAGTTTAGTTTTCCGGTATGTACTTTACAGTTATTTACATTATTATAACCAGGATGAGATTCAGAAAATATTTCAAATTTCTTAGGCTATGAAACACAAAAGCATTGTGTCTGCATGTATTTTTATTTTACTAACAGAAAGATCGACCTTTTCATAACACCACTCATGTGAAAATACTTAACACTTTATAACCACTTTTAATACACGTTATTATTCAAGGCTTATGCTAATTTGGTAAGCTGGAATGTATTCATGCATTGGCTCACCATGCCACGTGCTAACTAATCAAAAATATTATTTCCTCAAAGTCTCATTCTCCTGTTGTAGCCATAAAGACCTGTACTGAACACACGGTTAAGATTATACCTCAAGAGACGTGAGAAAAAATGAAAGATATATGCATAAAAAGTAATGGCATACTGTAGAAGACATTACATGCGACTTGAATGCTTCTTAAGTAGAGCTCCTAAATAGCAAATGAAATGGCGTATAATTTCCTTCTTGGAAACGTCAGTCTCCTACATGCAAGCAAACCCCAATTTTATTCAATGGGTCCTTATAAAAACTGTGGAGGGATTTTATATATTTAGTTGCCTTTATATGAATGCATACTTCATAATACCTGGTGGAATAAAAAGTAACACTTTAATGTCTTTCTAAGAAGAAGAATTTCACCCCCTTAAAAGAGAAGTACATCTATCGAGGAAATATGTACGAACTATACCTAAACCGTAAATACAAAAGTGCAATCACTAATTCTCAAAGGAACTATTCATCTGTCGACCTTTCTCCAATTTTTCTTGTAGTGCGGATAGAACCGGAACCGGAGCAATAGCGCAGATTTTGTATGCATGCTAAATAGCATTGTAAGCCCGTCCGATGGGCTTCATCGGGCAGTTATTCAAAAGTCTCTTGCAAACTAGCAAGTTTTTTTTTTATAAAACCAATTTTGGTTCACTTTAAAGTTGTATAAGTATGCATATATGATGCTTTGTTGCTAAATTATAGAGGTGGCAGTTTATTTTGGTATAACAGGAAAACCATGCTTTGCCATATTATAAAAGAAAAAAATCACAAAGGTGTAATGTTACGTGAACACATCGCTCTGAATACATTACATGTACATACATACTTCCAAAACCTGGGTAAATATGGTCTAAGTACAGATGTGTTATTTTTTCATTATACGTGTTCACCCTTTACAAACCAACTCTTATTGCAATGCCGTGAATACAAGGGCAAGTGATGTTGGATCATTGCAAAGCAGACGCGCACAACAAGCCTCCAAAACTATAATATTACGTTGGTACCCTCAAACAAGTAACAAGATGCAGGCAGGGCAGGGTTAACAGATTCGGATAACTTGAGCCAGTCAGTCAACCGAATCGAAACAAAGGTAGAGAGACAGTAGCAGACGTAATGTATCAGTAGAAAGAAAGGATTGCAATGCTAGCTGAAATGGTACGTACGACTTAAACATAAATAATTGAGATACGACCCGGGTAAAAACACAAGGGGAAGGTTATACCATCTTACCTACGTAGCATAATGGAGTTCGTGTTAACTGCAAAGTTGGAAAGGGAGGGATGGAAATGGCTTTTTATTCTTTTTTATATTATAACCAGTACACCTTTTCCCCGTAGCAGTAAATTACATCCAACACTTTGTGTATATCTGAAAATGCATATGAATGGCATTGCTTGCACCAACCCACCTTTATGTGTTTCAATTCAGAGAGAAATGTGGAAAAAGAAAGAGGGGTCGCTACCATATCAAAGAGAGAATGACTAGATTTAAATTTAAATTCTAGATCGTGTTTAAGCTTTTTGTACATCGGTGTACATAGTTTTTGTATTCAAAATGCTTAGTTAGTTTTCCCTCACAACAAGAATACATGGTTCTGGTCGTATTTTAAATTGTTTACTGTTGCTGCACTTCATTCTTTCTTCAGCAACTGATACAGACTTGCATTAATTTAAAAAATGCAACTTTAGTTGTCTACTGGATTGTTTGCTGTTGATAAAACCGATATAAAGAGTAATGCAACGAGACTTACATAATAATTAAATAGTGTTCACAAACACACTTTTCTACCTCATCCTCATGATTTTCACAGTGAGTTATGTGCATATGTATCACTCATCCATCGAAATGCAACTGATTACTAGTAACTACTATTTATGTACTACTGTGTGCTGACGTTGCAAGAATGTAGATTAATATAACTGCATAAAATTGGTAGCAGCAACAACTGGTCAGGTAATTCAGCAAAAAAGCAGAAGGGAAGTTGTTCATGAGATTTAAATTAGTGGTTGTATTCTCGTGACGTACTTTATGTGCCTTTCAAATACATATAGTATTGTAGATGAAATATACTAATGCACATAAAACACGAATTCTTTGCACATGGAAGGCCGTTGCTTTACTTACCACTTTTACATATAAAGATATGTACATATGTATATCCGTATCATCGCACATTGCGAAGCATTGTTTTAGTTGCCACATGAATGTTATAATGACTGTGTTGGAATGTAAAATTGCCTAATGTTTTTTAGCAAATTAATGCAGGTTTTTGATTAGCTTAATAGAAATTTACGAGCATGGATCATTTCCATACATTTCAAAATTATAAATATATGCGGATGCCACCAAAACGAAAGTTCTATAACATATATATTATACACATACTCTATCATGAATACATTGGCTTACTAATTCCATAATTTCTTTACTTTCTTTTGTTTCACGCATTGACTTTTCATTAGCGCGAGTGATTTAAGACGGAAATTAAAACGTCCTATCTGTCAACCTTGTCATTGCTGATGAAGTAGCGACGTTCATAGCAATTTCAAGTTATTTTGTGTGGTATGAAAATATGTGGTACAAAAAGTTAGCACAGCGCACCTAATGGAATGCCGGATACACTGAAAAATTCCCAATTATATATGAGTCAAACATTGCTTACCTCATTACTTAATCAACAGTCAAAAGCAAAATAATAATCAAGAGCACGTTTCCTATTGAAACCACACCTTTCCAAGCTGATAGGTTGACGGCAAGGGATATATTGAAAACAGTACAAAGTCAAACCTAACTTTGCAAAGTACATATCAGATTGTTATAATTCTGAAAAACATTTTGCTGCAAGATTAAAGCAATACGCGTGTGTGTTTGTATTTTGTGTAAGCCCAAACAAAATAATGCCATGCTGACTTTTGCAGTTGGTGTGATTAATCAACAGTCAAAAGCAAAATAATAATCAAGAGCACGTTTCCTATTGAAACCACACCTTTCCAAGCTGATAGGTTGAGGCAAGAGATATATTGAAAACAGTACAAAGTCAAACCTAACTTTGCAAAGTACATATCAGATTGTTATAATTCAGAAAAACATTTTGCTACAAGATTAAAGCTATACGCGTGTGTGTTTGTATTTTGTGTAAGCCCAAACAAAATAATGCCATGCTGACTTTTGCAGTTGGTGTGCGTATGTTGTTATCATGGGAAGGGGAACTTTCAGCAATATAGACAGGTGGGATTATCGATAAGCATTCACTCTTACTTTACTATCTATATACCAAAAACCTAATTTTGTTAGGAACCACACGCCACACAGGATTGTCCCTTCTTATCATAATCCAGGAATAGGTAAAAAACATTGTTTGTTATCTCTTCCAGTTTTTCTCTCTCTGAAATTTTTGCCCTGTCTCTTGTCTCGATGCCCTGTAGCCCTTCACATACACACCATCCAACAACAACATCCACTATTTCTTTCACACTTTACTGGCGGCTGTTAATCAGGCACGTACAAATCCGTACAGATGTGGACAAAGACCATGATAAAGTCTTGTCCAACGTAATCAGCACAATGAAAAGAATGAAAGTTTGTAATACGCATAAGGGATAACGACAGTAAGCACCTTTCCTCCTGAACTGGATGATAATGATACCCTACTACTACCTTACCACTAAGACTTATCTTCAGGATAATACACCATAGCTCCATGGTTCACAAACAAAGATGCCTTTTCTGTATTTTAAGGGTTCACTGATATTATCACATGTAATGTTTGCAAGCATCAATGACAAAGTTACGGAACTGATATGAAAATTCTTTCAAACATCTTTCTTGGCGTTGCAGTGCATTGTATAGACCTGATATAAGGATACCAAGTACAATATTCAAACACAGAATCTTAGCAACATAACATACAGGAAGCCTCTCTCACAACACTACAAACTTTACAGAGGTAGTTGGTCGATGGTAGCTTGAATCAAGTAAAAAACAACTCTGCAAAGGACGTATTCCCTCTTACACACGAGCAACAGACCTATTCACCAGTCTTCGGCAACTCATGCTTTCAGTACTTTCAGAACCTTGGAAGGGGAAAGACCGTATTGCGTGTGTGTTCAGTTAAGACCGTGTGATATCTTTGGTGTGGTGTGAGTGTTTATGGAGCTAAAAGGCTTGTTCGTTTACATCACAATATTTTTTCATGGACGCTCACTTCTGTGAGTTGCTCTGGAAGAACTGAAAGCGAAAACTATAAAGTTTCTAAAGAATAATACTTTGGATGTGAAGTGTTGTTCTCAAATAAGTTAGATCTAAACCATAAAAATTGGGCTATATTTTGTTTACACGGTACTTCGGTCGAAAAAAAGAGAGAGAAAAGAAAAAGAAACCAAGTCATACAAGAAGTTAAAATCTTTTGCAAGTTTCATTTTAAATCAGTTTCCCAATTCCGATCCTTAACAAATTTTTTCCTCAACCAAAACACAACAACAATTTTCTTCCGCTGTGAATTTTATTGCTGTTATAATACACATTATAGCATACCACAATACTATCCTATTTTGCCAGCAAAAAAAGGCAGATTTTAGTGTGTACACAATTCAAACAAAACATCACAGACATTGTGTGTTAAAGTAGTGAAAACCCGTCGTAACAGGACGTTTCTTCGTCTCTACCAACCATTTACTTTATTTACGTGCGCATATATTATTAACATTTTTATTTGACCTCACAAAACCAGTGCTCTTCATATATATCCTCCAAGACCTGCAGCAAAAATTTAAGGAAAAAACCAAGGAGAAATAGTAGAAAAACGAAGTGCTGGAAAAAAGTGTAGGTTTGAAAGAGAGATCTCTACTCAATATTGGAGAACACACACACGGTCATAAAATTAAAAGTTTTATCACTCTGTCGCCTCCTGTAGTTCATAGTGTTTATATAGCTACATATTATATATTTACTAATATCTGCAGTAGCAGAAGAGGAAGAGCAGAGGAGCCAAAAAGTCAAAGAAGAAGAATTACATATAAAAGGGTCTTCTAAAAAGTTATATGGTTTGTATTCCTTGAAAAAATAACTTCTGATTTCTTCAGGGACTTTTCTACCCTGTAAATTCTGCAGTATCAAAGGAAAAAGTAGTTGGGTAGATGAACAGTCATTGTGAAGACTGGTAATAAAGGAATATTTTCTAGCGCTATTATTACTACTGGAAAGAAAGGATACAGAAGTGTTCCAACAGGAGATTTCTTGATTTTAGATCTACATAAAAGTGTCTAAGAAAACGTTCTTTTTTAAGAACAGGAAAAAAAATTGTGTAATACTTACTAGTGTGAGTGTGATACTGATATTGATGCGTTCATATTTCCCATTAAGGTCACATTGTAGAGCTTTCTAATAAACGTGGTAAAGTGGAAGAAGGAGTGTAATTCCGGCCGAAAAGTCAGGAATTGACCTTTAGTGGCACGCTGTTGACAGTAAGTGTCGTCATTTCCTTTTAATACTTTGTGTACCAAAATATTATGTCTGCTACTAAAATATCTATCATGTATATCTATATATGTAAAATCGTATAACTGCATATATCCTGAATGCATAAACTCTTAAGTGTTTTTGAGACTAATGTTAGTCTCTTTAAACATCGTGGTAGCTTCAACAGATGCATTTAAAGTAAGAATAGAAAAAACGGAGATTTGCATACAGCTTGCATGCATAACGACTTTTATCCTAAAACAGTGTCTGGCTGGGATTGCATATATCTAATATATACATATGTCTAAGTACCTAAGTTTACGCATACGCAAAAGGAAACGCACGTTAATCGATTCTATATAATAATAATAACAAACCAATACCACCACTATAACATGTGACATGTTGACATGGTTAAGTGTCTCCTCGTGTATCTTTTATCGACTCTATCATCATCATCATCTTCATCAGCCGCCGCAGCCTGACTCTGACTTGACTCAACAAGCCGTCGTCTTTTCTCTGCTGAAGGAATAATTACTGTGTGAAGAGGAGTTGTTGAATTCCTTCTTTGTCCTCTAATGCATCTCTGTACGTCAGTAGCATTTCATGCATTGCATCTTGCATCGTTGGTGGGGAGTCTGATTGGTTGTATATTTACATAATACTACTTTTCCGCATGCATAAATGTGATTGTNTGCATCTTGCATCGTTGGTGGGGAGTCTGATTGGTTGTATATTTACATAATACTACTTTTCCGCATGCATAAATGTGATTGTGACGGGTCAAAAGGTGAGCTGAGGGAAAGTCATTTGTGGTGAGAACCTTGACCCTTGAATGATCATAAAATTAGGGTGAAAACCAATAAAGTTGTTGCTTAATACTTTGCATTCATTCATGAGTTATTATTAGCACTTTCATGTGTGCTTGTTCAGACATTTATGTGTGTAATTAAGCTTCTGTTGTGCTAACATTACACAGTCTGTGTATAATAAAATGTAGAGGAAAAGAGAAGAGTGAATATTTTTGGAAGTTTATTTGAATTCATTTGAGATTCCAACTAGATTCCAGTGTGGTTTTATTATTGATGAACTGAAGCAGTAAAATTTTTGCGTACACGCACTATGCGTATCTTCATTCTAAACGGAGCAGTTCCCTATCTCATTTCGTCATTAAATGGAAAGATATTTGAGCTCAGTGAGCATTCCTAATTTTCAAATGTGAACAAGTCAAAGAAAACTTTGATGCGTCTTGATACGAATGACACGTAATCTGAGGATCCATGTAATTTAACCATTTTGGCAATCCATATTATACTACACACAACAGCCATTTTCTGTACTATGTGATTACTATGCTCTTTTAACAAAACAAAATGAAACCTTTCTAGTGTGTTAGTAAATGTGTATGAAGTCGACAAAAACAAAAGTTGTGTTCATATCATCATCATCCTCACAGTCTCTTTGTCTCATCACTCAGTCATTCAAGTTCTCTTGAACAGAATGGAAGACAAAAAAAAACACAACTAGAGTTGTAGCAACAAGAGAAGACACTAAACAACACGTAATTATAAGGATTTTCGCAGGAACTACCGCAGCAAAAAGTAAAAGGACCAGCATAAAATGTAAGTGGATGGAACAAACCATTAGTTCTGCTTGGTAGTCATAAGACAGACTGAAGTACACTGAAATTACCACATTATAAGAACTGCTGATATGATGCTGCACATTGAAGTACATTCAATAAGAAGGTATACATAATGTACATAATAACCTTATCAAAAAGTAGTGATATATAATCGGTGTATACATCTCGTAATAGAATCTGCAATGTACAATCATCAAAGTAAACTTGTAAGCATAAAGCATATTATGTATTCTGTTAGTTACGATAAATGAAGGTATTGATATAAGATGCAAGCAAGCTTATGTATACATTATAGTTTACATATAATATGTACATATAACCAGACACTGTTGGTTTGAACAATCCAGAAACAACAACCTTTCATTAGCAAATATTATTCGTTCCAGTGATTACTGACAGAAAGTGGTGACTGGCGATACTAATTAAGAAAGCATCTGCAATGCGAATAAAGTTGAGCCTCGACCGTACAAAACTCTACACTGCAGCAAAAAGGCTTATTGTTTAGTTTTACCAGTTGTTCTAGCCAAATGTGTGTCTAAACGAATTACTCGGAATCTTTAAGAATGAATACTGAAGATGATAATGGTGATGAGTAATTGGGGGAATATGTGCAAAAAGAAGGATGGTTACTGAGTTGTTTAGCAGCTTTGGCTATGGAACAATTCTTCTGCCTAATCCAATTATTTTGTATGGAAGAATAGACAGGAATCTGATTTGAAAATGGCGACTTATCATGTATCTAGTAGCAATTCAAGCATATAGTAAATTACTTTGTGATTCTAATGCTGATATATATTATTTTAGTATTAAAGGTGAAAGACCGAGCATAAACTTTTACTGCATCGTAAAACATAAATCGTGCAGAAATCAATCTAAATGCATAGCAGGCGAAGAGATTATCGCTTGTGAAGGTTGTATAAGTGTATCGGTATAATTTCAACTTTAATAACTTGCATCTGTGTTGCATCTCTTAATTGCCACATTATCATTCCCATTTTAAACATTATCAAACCAAATCAGCTATTATAAATATAAAGGAGGCTAGACATCTGAATTTATATTTTAGATGCTTTATAGGCATACACCCATTTCTTCATTTATTTACACAAACTTGTTTATAGGCAGCTCAGTTCAATTAACGATCATCAAATGATATAAGCCGAAGAAAATGAAAGAGATTGATGGATTGCAAAATCTTTCTGAATTTAGAGCAACCAACAGCCAGAAGCTAAGTCAGTGCGCTGGCAAAAACTACCAAACAAAAGCATCACCAGAAGCAAACTTGATACTAATAATGTTATGGCCATATTCAAATGAAAATTAACGAAAACTTGTCTTGTTTGCATATAATGAGGTTCAAAACAACAAATCATTCTCTGGACGTATAAAATATAAAATAATCAGGTATAACAAAAGTAGCCAGTGTGTGTATGTAAAACAAAAAGAAGCTCCACGGGTGGGGATGTTGGATGTGTGGAGAACACCAGTTCACATCGTCATTAAACTCATCTGACTCAATTTTAATGAAATCAAGAAACTTGAAAGGAACTAGTTGACGTAAGACGTTATACTATGGAAGCAGCGAAAGCAGGTGCACATACTCACCTACATATTTTTCTACAATCGATTTAATAAATATAGCATTTACATAAAGAAACTTGAAAGGATTAAGGTGAAAAGGTGCAAATGAAGGATGACAAGGTGGCTAAAATATATAGGCTTGAAGCAAATTACATATATGCACAATATGCAGAACAACAAGGCTCTTTTAGTTGGTGTGGGTAAAAATTATCTGTCTTCAGATATGAAGCTAATTATATGAAAGGATAAGCGATTAGCGGGAACATAATTACCTCCCATATCAAAAATCATTCTTTGTAAAAAGATGCGCGTGGACTTTGATTGCAAACTAAGGGAAGTATAATGTAATGCGACAGACAGTAATAATTGACAAGAGACGCTTTTTTATCTCCATTCTATTTTGTTATGCTTTTTTGCTAAAAGCTCACTACCTTTTACGGGATAATTGTTCAGTAATCTACCTCTCACACATCACTAAATTCAAAGCTCTTGCCTAATCAATCAGTAAAAAAAGTCAAAGCATGTCATTAGCAGAGGTGGGATTCGGTAACTAATCTGCATCCCTATTAAACTGGGCAATAATGTAATGTGATATGGTTTTCGAAATATTTAGGCGTCTCAAGTCTATAGTTTTTGAACATACGTTTTGCTTTGAAAGTTTCATGTATTGGTATATATTGTACCAGTCTGTTTGTAAGAAAAATACACTTGAAAATGCGATGTACATAAGCTTATTAAGATTACCAAAGCTAATATACAAAGCTGATGAATAACTAAGTCACTTTGCCATAAATCTTCAAAGTTGTCCTGTGATGTCATGCTCCATTGTAAACAGATACTTTAATCCAGTTTGCATCGCCATTTGCCATAATCATAAATATAAAGGGAAAAGCTATCCATAAAAGCGCTTTTGTAAAGGTGATTGACATACTTGAATAATAAATTGTGAGGATGATTAGCTTTTCATGTAAAACAAGTATAAAGAACATCTACATAATCAACCTCAGTTCAGTAAAGATTTGCATGCATGCATACATTAAGTGATGACATAAAGCTGTAGTAATATGAAAGTATCAAAGGTTTAAGTAGGGTTTATCCAGATAGTAAAGAATCCATGAGTTTTTAATGGTTAATGTTTTAACAAGCATTGAAATTGGAATGTGTTTCTGTTGAACATGATCACGCCAAAGGTTAAATGAATTTAGTGAATTGAGTTGTTATATAATATAAAGCATTGACAAGCTTAACCATATATTATCTGCTACTTGTTTTTGTGTTGCTAAAATCACAAAAGAAATCTAGTAATTGCAAGGTTACAACAAGAATGTGATTTCAGTGTTGCTCTTTAACTCGCACCTTAATTGCCAAAAACTACGATTTTTCCACCACATAATAGTTGTTGTAAACATTTACTATCAGATAATACGAATCTATACATATTATGCTTTGCCATTATTACTGGTATATTTTACGTTTAAGTTAAGTAGTTACCTATATGAGAGTTGCTCTTTTCTTTATTTCTTATCTTGTAATTATGTTTTTATAGGAGTTACGTGAGCTCTAAACAGTATTAACATGCGTGTCTGTGAATGTGAAATGTGCAGTTTTTACGTTTTCAGCAAAGAATACGCTATAACCATGGAACGCTTAAGTCCTGACTTCATTCTCATTCTTACACAGGATTTCTGGAAGTGAGGATTAACTTAAGTTTGGAAACTTGAAATTTGTAAAGATAATTGCTGAAGACAAGTGTGCTCATGTAGAAGAATGATGCATATGCGTGGAATGAATGTAAATATATAAGAACTATTTTGTCAAGCCAGGAAGTTTGTATAACTCAAGCAAGATCACAGTATTTGAGAGTAACATGATTTCACTGTGTTCATAGTTTTTTAAAAAAGCTGGTTTTAATCAGATGCTTTTAAGCTTCAGTAATATGGTTCATGCATAAGAAAACCTTGTTTTTTGCTGGAAAACAAAAGTTGCAAAGATTATTTTTCGATTGCAGGCTGGGTTCAATCTTATAATGAGCTTAGGAAAAAAGAGCTAGAAAGAGTTGAGAGTGAGTAGACAAGAAAAAATTAACGATCCAAATCAAGCCAGAGGCAGGAGAATCTAGCTGCTCGTAGTAACATCAAGAGCAGCATCACAAATTCGGCAAAAGACGAAGAAGACTATGATTATGTAGTATATACATGAATTCAATCTTCTTGAAGCAGTCGATTTTTTCTTCTCACATACATATTATGCTCTAAGACCTTCTAGAAGAGATACACATACGTACTTTAGTATACAGTATTTCTATACATATATGTACATATACGGAATACGATTTACGTGCAAGCTAAAAACAAAAAAGATGAGCGACTATCATATCCTCATGATTAGAAGTTCACTTGAAGGCATTAGCAGAGCAAGAGGAGAAAATCCTCTTTTTTCTCCATATATACCTTTTTAATCCTTCTGCTGATAGCTGTGGCAGATAGCTGTCTGCATCTAAACTATAAAATCCGCATTAAACTTTTTAGAATCATTATCTGGTTGAAAGTACCTGTGTAACAATGCGTATATACCTGTATTTTCTATATTATCCCAGGTTTTACAGATTGATGCATCACATTTCGGCAACAAAAATCAGTTGTTATGTTTTTATACCTATTTTTAATGGCCATGGACAAATTCACAAATGTTTTTCATTTAGATCATTACAACTTCTTTACAAAAGAGGTAAGTGTGTATGTGTTTGTTAAATCTTTGTGAATGCAAATTTCTCACTATCAGATTATATATTCGCCAAAGGACGAGTATAATCTGTCTGCATCTGTGCACGGTTCCGCTTAAACGCATGAAGGAACAAATTGCACCAAGCGAAAAACTTATCATTTTAATAGAACAACAAAATGTTTGCAATGCTCAAAGAAAAAACATAATCGATCGTTATCGTTTGTTGTAATATGCAGTAAAAACCTGTGTAATCCAATATTTTTCAAGTTTTTTTTTCATCTGCTGTAAATTTTACGTAGGCCTCCCGTGAAGAATTCTATTGTCAAAATTACTACCGACAACGACACCAAATTACTATATTACGTATAACAACATTCACAACAGGGCTTGTCTTTAAAATATTCAAAGTGATCTTATAAGAAACTACTTTTTTATATAAAATTTCTCACAAAACCATTATTTATTTGTTGCCGGTAAACTAAGATGGAAATGATTGTTTAAAAAATGTTCTGTTTTTTGCAGAATCGCTTCTTACAAACTATTCTGTCACTTATTCCAACTTTGCTAAATTGTTATTTTGCTGTTGTACACATGGTTTGGAAGCGTCGAGGAAGAAACTCAAACATTGATAAATATTCCTTCTATACTATCACGTAGATCTATGTTAAAGAAGAGAATTGAATAGTAAATGAGTAAACTTCTGAAGCTACATGGATACACATCACTGACAACCTTATAATATATGCATAAGTAAGAAAATCGAACTAGGGTTTGTAGTTCCAGCTCACGAGGAGTTTGTAAAAGACAAAATGAATGGGAAGAAACTTGGGTTTTTATTTTATTCAAGACTTATTTTCATGCATACTTTATGTGTTCATTAGGTTCACATGGAACGCTATGGATTTCTTACACCTAAAACTTTACAAGAATGTGAATGGCGGGGCTCGCATGGATTTGTAGGAGTATTTCCCAGTGAATTTTACTACGCGATAACACATTTGATGTTAACTTTCTTCTAAGTTGTTCACAAAAGTGATTTTAGTAGTAATACCTAAGAAACGATAAGAACAGAATACTTTTTCAATCACGATACACGACTAACTGACTGCTAAAGTTTCTGGAAATGTTCCAGATTTGTTTACTAAGGTACAAATTTTATAGCCTTGTTTGCACCTTGATGAAAATTCGACATATATATTGTGTGGAACGAATACTTTGTGTTAAACTGCTGGCTCTATTCAATTCTTTTTAGAAAACGGTGTGTGTAGTTTCAATTTAGTAACTTGAGTGTGATAAATGCTAAAGGAGGAAAAAATTGAATGCCAGAGATAAACAACAAGGTACACACAAAATGGAATTAAATTGCTTGTTATTAGTGTTCATCGTACATACAGTAAATAACAATACAGCAAAAAGTTTCTTTCAAGCTTCTGAAGAATCAGTTTACAGCTTCCGTTTCATATTGTATTTCTCTCTCTGTTGCTTATGTTGATGTTTAACATAAGGATAGAAAACAGTTTTTTCAAACCTTAATTGTGATCCACATACAACGTACCTGACGCATGCAGAGAGTTGTTTTTTTACAATTTGAAGCAAAGAACAAAACGTCTTGCACGATTTATTACCAGTTTACCCCCATCCGGCTTTTCCTTTCATTGCTGTTGTAACCCATTTGACAGTTTTACAACAACATCTCTCAACATTAAAACAAAAATTCTTGTCATTGTATGCATGATTGCCGAAATTGCATACGGACTACAGCAAAATGACTCACAGTCAGTCATTGTAAATCCATAAATTTGAAAGTACACAAGAAATTCATCTTAAACACTAGTAGAAGTAAGTTAGGCATCCCGATACGGTTTGCGTTGGTTTATCAACTCTTGAATGGGTTACCCCTTTAGTTATCAACTTTGTATTTAGCATAAGGCTCAGGTGATCATTAAGCTAACAATTAAATCTATTGCAAACATAAGACTCTCTTCGGAGCATCAGAGATTTTGTTTGTTTGGCGACCACAGATGCAAAAGGTATTCATAAAGTATAAAATGCAAAGTAAAAACATTGGAGAAGGTAAACATTGTATACATTTGCCTTAACGTGTGCATTTTCAGAAAGGAGATTTATTTACTTCAACTTTGGAAGTATTTATAAGCGGTAAATTATCCCGTCTCTGTCTCATCTTACCACAAAGCGTAATTTGCCTGTTTTGCATCGTTTACCATAATGTGGACATATAGAGACAGAGTAAACTGGAGTTTACATTTCCATTTGTGCACAACGTCATCATTATCATCAGTTGCAGTTTTGTGAAGTCGCAATGCAGCCGCTGTTTGTTGGGCTCACAGATTCCGCGGCTGTGGCTCCTGGAGTTTCAAGTGATTATAAGGATTTGTTCGGATCTGTAAGTTATTTATGACTAAATGGTTGGCACTTGAGAGAGGAAATTTTGAAATGCAAATAAGCTCATGAGGAATGAATGAATGAAATGAATGTAAAATGATGAATTGGAAAGTATACTTGGGGAGTATATGTTATATTCAGTTTATGCTTCATTGTCGATAGATATGCCAAAGTATCCCTTTGACAGCTGGTACTGTTGAAGCAGTGGTAATGGTCTCTCTCTAGTGTGGTGCTAGACAAAGCGTTCTAAAAAAGATGAATCGCTGTTGGAAAGCAATAGCAAGGCAAGGTACGCGTACGATCCCTGTTGTGTGAATGTCAGCATAATATTCGAAAATCACAGTCCTTTTTTTTGCTCGCGTCAGCTTGACAGAGGAAGGGTTGAAGTATTCGGTAATCCATACTTACGAATACATATATTATTACGTTTCGTTACGACTCAAAATTATTACTACCTACAATATGTAAGTATATTCATGAAGACGAAGAGTACTTATACAATAGACATACATAATGGTCTTCTCTCTTATCTATTAAATTCCTAATAATCATCGTCTCAGATGGTTCATCTAAAATGCCTAGTGAAGATTATTGTATGTCAGAATTTATGAATGGCACATCGATTTTTTGTACTGATTTACTTCTTGTTTGGCAACCACCCCAGTACAGTATATAGTACGTCTACCGAAGATATAAAACCCTTCTATCAATAGCTTGTTTATACAAGGACAATTTTTTATACAACAGTGTCATATCATCCCACCACCAAAATACATATTTATATATACAAACCTAGCTGTTGGCGTGCATGAGCCATATTCCTCTGGCTAACTGTTCGCGATCAAGGAAGGTATAGTACAGAACATCATATGTTGGGGTAAACATGATTGTCATAATATATTAATCATTTGATCGGGCGGTTGTGGCGGACGGCAGAAAGGTGTATGCTTTTGTGACAGCCAAATATTATTATTAACACGACATACATGCACAAGTCAAATTTTCAAAGTTATGACTGATGTTTGTAATGTTTTGCTTCATTTCATTAGCATTGTTAATGTTAGAAAACTAACTGAGTTGGCTCAATGTAAGTTGGTGGGTGCTCCTGTTGTTCCGTCAACTTTTATGAATGATCTTTATTCTCATGATCTCTTGTTTTGTGAAAGAACATGGCTTACTGAGCTTACTCTGCATAATATTAGGGTTTATGATTATGATAAGTATCCTACAAATGAGAAGATACACACAAGCACAGGCATACAGTTTTTGTATGATGCCTTAAGTTTAATATCACCAGGCTTCCTATTATTTTCAAGGCCGGTCTTCTTTCATGATTTTCTCAGCAAAGAGGCACATAATGACTGTCACAAAGTATGATGTGATACCATACATCATTTCACTGGCGGGGTAAAAACAATAATAGTGGATAACTCTTTACTGCTATATAGTTTTGATGTTTAAGCGAAGATGGTGTTCTGGGATAAGTATATCAGTCAGCTATGTATGTATACACTGCCCATTTATTATGATGAGACACGTTTGAAATACAGATGATGCTTTGGTGGTTGTGCTGGTGGTGGAAGCAGAGAAAATGTTAGTGGATGTGTGTACAAACACACTTTACGTTCCAGCACCAGCAAAGTCAGTCACATTAAAAGGGTCGAGAGTGAGTGGAAGGAGAATTTCAGAAGCGTCATGTCATGACTGAGTAGTAGCAGCAACAGAAAAGAGAGATGATACATTAATCATTCATCCATGGAGCAGCTAGTAACCAGCTAACACATTACACATACATATGCATTCATCCATTCCATCCAGCCATCCATCTCATGTCACCCAGCAGTCGCGCCTCTGATGTTAAAAGTGACGAGGAAGAAGGAAGAGAATCGTGTGGTGAAATGCCTAAAAGCGAGCAAAGAAAAAAGGAATATGTAGTATAAAACACGTATAATATACAGTTTTTATATATATCACACGCAGAAATATTCTAATGTGAACGTTGTTATCTTTGGATAAAAATGCGTAGATATAGTTTGTCGGATTGAACTGTAAAGATTACCTAAATGCATCTCCCACATGATTTAAGTACGACCAGCCAGGAAGACGAATTTGCTTTTGATGTGAGTGAATGTACATCGTAACAGAATGAAATTACACTGTTTGAACATCATGTTTGCATTATACTATGTACTTTATGTATCTTCTTTAGGTATGCTGGCATTGACTTAGAGTGCAGGCAATAAATAAAACCTGTGCAAGATCCATTTATTTGTATGAATAAGGTAAATGACTTTGGGTTTCCGGTAACGAACTTGATGTTCAAAAGTGACATCAGTTGTTCATCAAGAAATCATATCAGCCTTTTTTGAAAAATACTTTAGTATCAATAGTGCATATGTTAATACTGGTGCTGAGTGAACAGCTTTCTTTCGTTGTTTGTTATAAGCATTGTGCTTGCATAAATAAACAACAATAGAGGACATTCCATTTACAGCAAGTGCCATGAAAAAGCATGAGGAGCAGAGACATTACCTTATTTTGCCGATTCACACGGTTGCACTTCTATTGTCGTTTAAAAATATGTGTATATGGGACTTTTGTCGTCCATTAACGATAATCGATCTTCATTCAACTGAAAGTTTTTATGAGAAAATGAATTTTGCCTTTTTTGCATGTGTGTTATCTACTATAATGTGCATTATGCTAGAAAAATGTCATAATTACAGCCATTTTATTTTTATAACAAAACTTCTGAAAGTGACATTTACTTTTAATGGATGCCTCCAAGGGACCAAACTAATATATAAGTCTGGAGTCACTTTATTTGTCCCAAATATGAATCAAACATACAAAAAGAGGGAGGGACATGAAGTGCCTTTTAGGATTTTCTGCTGACATGTTACTTCAATGAATTGGCTATATATGCTGGTTGATCATGGCTGGCTGACTTTTACTTTCCTCTCT
Organism: Orchesellides sinensis; assembly: GCA_027744375.1. Classification (NCBI taxonomy): domain Eukaryota; kingdom Metazoa; phylum Arthropoda; class Collembola; order Entomobryomorpha; family Orchesellidae; genus Orchesellides; species Orchesellides sinensis. The sequence goes on from JAHZNG010000690.1 coordinate 19,608, forward strand.
CTTTTCCTTCTCCCATATCGGACCATTTATGAATGGATATTGTTTTATCGTCTGTGGTAAATGCACTCGTCAGCAGTGGCATAGCAAATGAGTGAAAGGGGAAAATCCCTCTTTCGCACTGTTAACAAGCTAGTATCTAATTGTAAGAGTGCAGAAAGCCAAAAAACCCAGAGTAATAGAGGAGAAGTTAGTCCCAGAAGGCTTGTTATCAACCCAACGGCAAAAATGAATTTGCAGTGAGGAGAACCAGACACTGGCACACACACAGTATTAATAATGTGAAGAAAGATACATTTAGGCAGATGCAGTCTGACAGTATCAGCAGCAATGAACTTAAACGAGGCTGCTGTATTATCAGGCTTGATGAAAAGTAAAAGTGTGCAAGCTCAATATTCATTTGTCAGAGACCATTACTTTCTTCGCGTCAGACAGATTTCAGTGAACCACTGTGTGTGATATACTCTAATCTTTCAGGCCTAAACAACGTAGTTTAATGTGTACATACTAGAAAGGAAGAGTGGGCCAAAATCTACTTTAAAGCTCAATGTTCTGTACGTCCGTTTATAATTTGATATGATGGCAATGCTGCGGACTTGTGCGTTCAGGAAGTATGCAAGAGTAAAACATATAGGATACGATGCATTTTACGAATTAATCTTGATTTTGGAGGAAAGTTTCAAGGATAAAAGGAAAAGCAAGTGTTTTTACAAAGGGAAAATTTGTATAAGCATATATTCATGTATAATTCTAAGTTTGAGTACTTTTGTAATGGCTAAATAAGCGTGGAATATAATGATGATGCTTCAAAACAACCACTGCTACGAACATTCTCTATATTCTAATCTCAAATCAGAGAATTTTATCTCCCACCAGTAAAAATTGCTGGATGATTCAAGAGATGTAATATAAATTAATACTGCTCAACTAGATTGGGACAAATGTAAGGATGGAAATAGAAAGCACAGACAGAACTTGGTATATATGTGTGGACACACAACGTACAAATAGGTATAAACTGAAGAGAAGTAAAAAAGGGACGAGTCGCGTGGCAATTGAAAACTCTGTTTGAAGCCTTCTTTTGTCCCTTATATAAAAAAGTCCCCCACAGGGAAAAATACTCCCTTGTTATAGCAGCCTATAATAATAATGGGAATAGAAATGGCCTTTAGCACAGCCTTTCGATAACCATAGCGTAACAAAGATTTTTTCCAAGTCTGTAATAAAATCGCACATAGGGGATTTTATTATTTTATGTGTGTACTTTATAATCAAATACGCAACATTCATTTATATATTTATATGTATGTACATAAATGCCTTGTCATACGCATCATATTGTTACTTGATATACACTAAGGATCTGATACACAAAAGAGAAAAAATCTATCATTTCCATTCATTTCATTTAAAAATCCACTCGATTTGATTTACTCTCTCCAATTCTTTCCTCCTTCTTTTCTGAAAGCCAGTGAACTAAATTACGCTCCCACTGTTACTGTGCACTCCAATGCAAGTTCCAGAATTACAGAGATGCAATGCTAGTAAAAACGGCGAGTTTCTAATCTAACTATCAGCTGGATATATATAATATAGAAATGTGGTGGATCCCTTTTGGTGGTGAATGCTCGAGATGGGCGGGTTTGGTTTTCGGAGTATTGAATTGAATCCTTTTATTTTTATCAAGATCACAGCAAAACAACACCAACTCACATCTAACATCAAGAAAACTGTTTTGGAAATTATATTTGTCTGCATCTGATTACCTATCTATGTCCACAGTCGTTACAAATTATATAGCTGCGCTTAAGAAATAGGAGGAAAGAGAAACAACCGCATTTGTAAACGTACATAAGTATTGGCCTGGAAGGCATCATCTTCATCACGAGAATAGGATGCACAAACACGGCACTGCTATTACTGCCACCACGGTTTCTGGCTACCATGCAATCTACTTAATCTTGATCATGAATGCTGTAGAGATGGAAGAAGCAAAGTTGAAATTAAAATGATATACTGAAGATTATAATTTTCCAATTGCACTGCTTTAGGAAAGATCGATAAGCTTCAGGTTTTGGTCTTTCTAATGCCTAGCCCATCTATAAATTCTTATAAATATGCCCTTTTGTTAGAGTCAATAGAGAGGATCAATCTGAATGTGTATGTACGTGTATAATATTTTATTAACGCTAAGTCAATGAGTAAGCTTAGAGTTTATATTGGATGCCAGTTCAGTCAGTGGATAAGCTAAGCAGGAACAAATAAAAGAATAAATGTAGGACTAAATAAGATTTACGATATGATTCGATTCACATAAAAGGAAAAACGCAAGGGATATCTAGCTGTGATTTCTTCAATTGATTTTTCTCGTTCTCTCTTTGAATTAATTCCGGCTTTCATAAATTGATTTCAAAACGGTCTTCATACCATGGGACGGGACCCAAAAACCAAATTTGACAGGGCAAATAACTATTTTATATGGTGTGGCTCAGTTGTATCAGTGACATTATTACAGATTAGGTATTGATGTGGAACGTATGCTATATTAGGACGTAGAACGTGGAGTATGTCCAATGACCACTCACAAAATCAATGAATATATGACGGAAATAATACGTTTCTACTTGGAGAAGCTCAACTAGTGCATTGTATACCAAAAAAAAGTGTGTACGATCGGCCAAACTTTCCATACATTCATACACATCCCATACCAAGCGAAACAAGGAGATTTAAGGTTAAAGTTTTTATATTCAGTGTGTACATTGTTAAATCTCTGACTTCCGTGGCGCCCGCATTTCACATTTCCACTCTATCAACGTTTCCGCCTCAAATGATTCCCGATTGATTATCGAGCAACTCAGCAACTTATAGCCAGGAAGAACTAACGACAACAGCGTCTGTAGCGTGCGGTGCGGGTCAAAAACTTAGTTTTTCTGGTTTTTTGATCAGTTCTTCTCCTTGTGTTCAAGAAGCCAACGACATTCAGTATCAGAAGCTTGAAAAATGTACACCGTGTATAAGGAATATGCATTTATTCTTTCATTTTGTTCAGTTTCTGTTCCTGGTCGTGAATAAAACATTCCCTATCAGAGAATTGAAAAGCGCACAAGCTATTATTACTACATTTTTGTATTGCACCGTATGAAAAGAATGCAAGCATTACATACGCAGTCACATGAAAAGAAGAAAAGGGAAAAAATGATTGAAAGGTAGTAGATGAGGATATCGCGTTGTATTTATTCATTGAAACATGTGCTTTAAGGGTGTATAACGTAAAATAAATGTACTTTACTATTATGTGTACATAAAAAATTGTGTACGTAACATCATATGGATTAACAACACATAGAATAAGTTGAGTTTCTGGGACATTTTCATGTGTGTACATTTCATGCATAAATGTATATTGCTACGCTCCGTCAAATGAAGACGACGACGGCGAGGATGATGATTATGAGTTCTGCTTTTGTCAGAATAAAGTGAAAAATGCTTGAGTGAATTCATAAAGAATTACTCACATTCATAAAACACATCTGAATGCGCATACTACGAGGAATGGTATAATGTAGCTGATGACTACACGAAAGGTCTCTTTTTTTGGGAAGTCGCTGAAGAAAGAAAACACACATGGGTAAATCCTCTTGCGCTGCTTTCAGTTTGATGGGCTCACATTCACATTGCCATTCATATAATGGACTAATCCGGGAATAGTGAAAGAGAAAGAAAAGTATGAGGTTTGTATATATTGCATTATGTATGTCACATCAATACGAGCATGCATATTGTTGTCAGTCGGATAATGACGGCTACTATGTATACATTTCTGATACGATGATGACTCTGAGGTGAATTATGCATGGCATTCGAACCTATTCATAGAAATTATTATAGCATCAATAACCTCTAACAAAACGGAGTAGGGCTTGTCCAAATGTAATTTTATCGTGTGGCCAATGGCAAAGGGAGACTAGGTTTTCTATTGTTTTCCCTCAATTATAAAGTTTCTTTGTCTCAAGCTTGAAACTCACTCGACTGCCCTACGGACAAGAAATAGGGTATTTATGTACATACTCAATCGCAGTGGCTGAAAGTGACTTTAGTAAACAAACATTAACAATGTATAAATATGGACATACAGATGACGGCTACTATGTATACATTTCTGATACGATGATGACTCTGAGGTGAATTATGCATGGCGTTCGAACCTATTCATAGAAGTTATTGTAGCATCAATAACCTCTAACAAAACGGAGTAGGGCTTGTCCAAATGTAATCGTATCGTGTGGCCAATGGCAAAGGAAGACTAGGTTTTCTATTGTTTTCCCTCAATTATAAAGTTTCTTTGTCTCAAGCTTGAAACTCACTCGACTGCCTTACGGACAAGAAATAGGGTATTTATGTACATACTCAATCGCAGTGGCTGAAAGTGACTTTAGTAAACAAACATTAACAATGTATAAATATGGACATACAGTATATAATTTGGCGAAGACTGTAAATAAAACCGGATCGAATATTCAAATCCATATACATATGAGACAGGAAAGGAATACACATTCTGTAATGTAAATGCTTCATGAATTTATTCGTCCCCTGGTATATGTAATTGATATGCTTAACGCAATCCTGGCCTATTTGAACTCTCTGCAGTTGTAGAATTTTATGAACAAATTTGCAAACATTACGTGCAAATTCAGAACGAACGAAATTAAGCATTAATTTTACATTGGAAAAGTCACAATAAGACGGTTGCACGCACAAAGTTTCCTCTTGCGATGATTATGATCATTACGACATGTTCGTCTCGTAACATTTGCAGGTCATTATGCATAATAAGCGCAATATATATGTGTTCAGGGTTTAACTCGATGCCTAAATTAAAAGATCGTGATAGTCCGCACATGCAATTGTACATATGAAACCTGTGTACATACTGTATGGTTCATATGAACTGCTCTTCTACCTCTGGAGGAATTCAAAGAGGTGCAATAAACCTCCATTCAGTAAACACCCCGAGCATATAATCTCAAATGTCTATTCAGCACATAATTTGCTCGGAGCGTAGCACACTTGCCTGCCTACTGACATCACACACACAATATTTGAAAACGGAATGAGAAAAGTAATTCAAGCGCAAATAAACAATCTCTTTGTATTTGTATGTGGAAGAGTCGCAGTCGCTTCCTCAATTTCAACTGTGTGTTTTACTAACATGGTGGATAAAAGCATGATAATGACAATAGCGTAATGTAAGAATGCAAGTTACATGTAAACAAACTAGGTAATGTTCAAATACACAATGTAATGTCTTTTCTGTTGAAACTCGAAATTGTAGATGTACACCAATGTGAACCGTTTGGGTTTGTCGGAGTGTTATTGCTTTGCTGATAGCTTAAATTGCGTATGTGGAAATGAGAAAATTACACCTTTGCCTGCTACTGTTATTATTTTAGACAATTTATAAAGTGTACTGAGTCCAAGCTTTCTTCAGTGGTGTCATACACTCTTCAGGTATATGCATTATTATGTAGTAGTATATATACCTATGTACAATTGTCTACAGCAATAAATAGTAATATTGCTTCCGATGATCCTCTCCTAGTCTCGTGCGGATGCCATTTGAGGAAAGTGGTAATAGCTTAGGATAACAGATAAGCTGTAGGATTATGATACTCGCTTGCTACGATGATTGTTTAGCTTCAAGTGGTGCAGACCATTTTCCTGTAACATAAAAAGCCAATAGAATATAAAACTCCTGCAATTGCTACCACTCTTTTACTTTTGATAACAAATTATAACAGCAGTATCATATTTAAAGGTGTAAAAGTAACATGAAAAACACTCATGCATGCTTGGTCGCTCTTACGACACGACAAACTCATTCAATGAATAAAATACAAGAATATGGTCCAGTTTAGCTGGGCTTTATATAGTGTGCCCTGATTTGTCATGACTTTATATGGATATGATGGTAATTTTCTCACATTATCATGTACATTACAATGAGCTAATAAAATGGACAAAACCCTTCTAGTATACACTTACGTGCACAAACAATACCCTTGTGGAATAATAATACAACATTGCTCTCCTTCGCTCGTCTGCGTTTCAAACAGTTAATTGATGTAATTTAAAAGTTTTTTGTGTGTGCTGTATATAATTTGAAATGCAAATAGTGTACCACATTCGTAAATCAACAACAGCCCATACAGTATTAAAAAATAAATAGGGGAGTAGTTTGCTTATGGTGAAAATGAGATTGGCTCTTGGAGACTAAATCTGAAGGTATTTTTTGTGCTGAAATCCACAGTGAGCAACACGCTTCTCTGCTTCTCCATCTGCACACGAAATTTAGTTTGCTCAAATTGAAATCCTTCATTCTTCCAGTGAATCGACGCTTTTACAGTCGCATCAATGATTTTCAAGTATTTGCAGCGCAGAAGGTATGAAAGTATATTTATAATAAACATACATTGTGCAAACATTTATAGAGATGTGTGCATGTAACTGTACAATATCTATGAAGTAAAGCTTACTGATAATGCTATATCTACTATGTATGTCTCTTTGTAATGGAAATACCTAGGCTTGAAGACATTGGTACGGAAAACGGGACATTCCGTTATTTGTGAGATCACTTACGTTTCCTGCTGTTCATTCTTTGCTGTTGCTGCGTTTGTTTGTTTTCTGATCGCGAAATGGCAATCCAGATGACTCATTTTTAACTGTTCCATGCTGTTTCAAATGTATGTATAATGCATAAATGATATTGTATGTTATGCCTATCCACACAGAAATATTACACTGAAATCCGGAGTTAATGCTGGTTTTCAGTGTGATGTATACAATTAGTGCAACGAAAATCCCACTAAAGCCTAAGCTAGACCAAGTAAAATGATATTGTATGTTATGCCTATCCACACAGAAATATTACACTGAAATCCGGAGTTAATGCTGGTTTTCAGTGTGATGTATACAATTAGTGCAACGAAAATCCCACTAAAGCTTAAGCTAGACCAAGTTTTCTTTGTCCATTTTCCTTATGTGGCTTTTAAATGCTCAATTTGTAACTGACTAATTCCAGCTTGCCTGCAACTGACTCTTGAATCTCTTTTTAACCTAAATGGAAGAGCATGCATAAGTTAGTATTGAATGAAGAGCACGGAAAAAGAGGAAGTGAGATTTCTTTTCGGAAATATTCTCTCATTCATTCAGTCAATCCTCCTTTCATTTCTTGACTTGGCAAATCGACTTCCAAACAGAGAAAAGGCAAAAAAACAGGCGAGCGAAAAGAAAACGAAATTTTCTTGAAGCTTATCTACAGAGTAATGTGAACCGACAATGTGAATGATGATGATATTCTTGGCTCCGTTCCTGACGGTTTTCTTTGGAACACGATGAATGACGATGACTTTGAGTAAACATAGATTAAAAGTCTGCAAAGTTAATTTATCGTCAAAAAATCGGTTCTTTTCTTTTCGCAGAATACGATTCCAACTGTATTGAAAATCTTGTATACAAAGAACACAAGAAATTTCTCTTTGTTCTTCTTTTTGAAATTTGGAAGTAGAAAAGATCAAAATGGCAGCATGGCAGTAGCTGACTTCTCATTGTGAAAGAATTCAAAAATAAAAATTCATTTCAACAATTTTTTTTATTCTAGTAAGCCTGGCCATTTAACAGTATGTATTATTGTACAAAATATTTAGCTGTAAATTACTGCTTATTCACCCAAGCGCATTTCTTCACGAGGGATTTAAATTTAAGGCTCATACAAGGAAATCCGTCTTCCGTTTGAATTCCATATGCCATGCCTTTGATTTAATGTAGAGATTATCAACGAATTAGCTCTGGTGGTTTGGTGACATGAGTTATAACCCCTGTCTACTTCGTCTTTCAAGGTATTTCCAAGCTACATGCGTAAACCCAAGTAGTTTCAGTAAGGCTCTTAAAACCTGCGTTACGAAGCCGTATCGTATCATTACATTGATCCTGTAATACCCGGCTATTTTCTTTAATCATACGAAATTCCGGTGTGTACTCATTTATTACATTCAAAGTCAGGGAAAGGAAGCATGACAGCGTAGTGGAGCAGTCAAGCGAGTTTTTAGGTTTTCTGGTTTCTCCAGAAGGAAAAGTAAAAAATATCCTAAGCCCGTATTCCGTTTTTTGCTTAGCCATTGTGGTCAGGTATGCTGTTGTAATACTGCCGAAGAGCAACTAAAGCAAGTTTACTTACTTTCATGTACATTACGGTTGTCTGTTGGCTTGCTCGCGTGCTGCATACATGTAGGTATATTACGGTTTGACATAACATTACTTTTTTGTGTATAAAAACAACTTCCACAATTTCCTTTCCGCAGATCCAGTGAAATGCATTTGTAGCCTGAAACTCTAAGAAAAGAAAAAAGTGATGGGTTGACTGGTTGATTGCTGCGTTTCATTCTTCACTCACGTACTATGTAATGTGTTGGGATTGTGCAGTGAACAAGTGCCTTAATGCCTTACTAAGAGAAGAGGAATGAAATGATTATAGCATTAGCAAAACGGAAAATCGAGCCAAGCAAGTTAAGTAAGCTGCGAGAGTAAAAGTTGAAGTAGGCATATAAAAAGAATAGAAGTACGCAGTACTGCTTTTGCTGAATCGACTTTTCCAATGTTCCAAAAAACGGAGAGGCATTTAGCGAATGGAAGGTTTCAATGACCACTTGGAACATAAAACTTGGAAATGCTTGCAGAATGCGGAATAAAAGTGCAATGGCCTCCAATGATGGCT
>JAHZNG010000691.1:0-19145 GCA_027744375.1 Orchesellides sinensis
ATTTAGAGCGTATTTTAATATTATTCTCAGATATCCAAATGCGAGACGGTAAGAAATAGTAAATTAGGAGTCTTTTGTTTACCTTTTTTCACACATACACAAGGTTGGGAAGAGATTTGATAAAAACATGAAGTGATTGAATCAGAGAGAGAGTGGAGACAGTATCTCGATTTTTAAAACCCTGTGAAATGGCCTTTTTCATTTATTTATTATGTGCAGTTCATATCGTATTCAAATCATCGTATATGTAAAAAAGGAAGGTTGGAATGAAATCTAAAATCTAGTTTACTTATCTTTATTTTGTTAGTTAAGAAACCATTGATTCCCTTTTCAGATCAGAAAGCACGAGAGTGGTAACCCACAGCGTTGAGAAAGCGCCCATTGCATTGTTCACTCGTTTTTTATTATTGGAATACCAGGTTTACGTCCGTGTGCCAGGTGAAATCTTATGGGAGTTGATCTGGTACTACTTTTATTCCGAAAACGTATATACAGGTAAAATCCACTTATGAATGAATATACATCTGTATAATGTATAATGCATAATTTTATAATATACATAAGAAAGAGTTTTATAAAAGGCTCGTTCTAATATTTTATCAAAAAATATTTGATAGACTACGCGATAACATAAGTTTTTAAATGAAGCGAACAGAAGCAACAAATATTTATACACCGAGAGTGAAGAAGGGAAGTCAAATACCTACTGTACAAAAGACACCAACCAGCAGTTCACCAGGAGCGGAGAGTAAGCAAATATGGTCAGCAATCACCCGTCATAAACTATCCTCTTTCATTGAGGCTATCTTAAGCTGTAATCTTGGAATCCAGAGAGATTCTTTCAAATGACCAAAAATGTAACCTCTAAAATGGTTTTTTCTCTTCGGTGATATGCTCCCATCATCATGTACAAACGTGTGGTGCTGATGCTGCTGTGGCGTTACTATTTCCCATTTCATCAAGAAGACTCTACTTTTGTATCACAATATAATATGCTTGTATTCGTATTTTATGTGTTTTTCTGTCTGATAAAGTACCCATAATATTATCTTTCTCGACTCTGCTGAACCATTATTATTATTATTCACTATACATCTTTTTAACGTCTCCTCCCTAAAATACTTTAAATTTTGAGATAGATTTCAACACAAATCAAATCGATATGGTCCAGCCCCAGGTGTAGTTTACTCGTACAAAAGTGATCCTTTTACCAATGCTACCTTGAATTATTTATATTCATACCCATTTGCATTTATAATGTGGTCGAGAAACTCGCATAAACAGTTTTGAGGGTAAACTTGTACAGAATTTGCTATTGCTTCTTATAAATAAGCAGTTTTTTACATAAAGACAACAACAACAATCACGTCTAAACTGCAGGGTTTGCCACGTTGTTGAATGCCTCTGTGTTTACTTTGTTATCGCTTCTGAGGCGGGATCCCATCTAATTTGCCCATAGCTGTCAAGTCCTTCTTCTGTACATCCGCGTCCTGTGAACCACTCGTTTCTGGTTCAATAACCATATTTATGGTTTCAATGGGCATGTTCGTCCACCAATAAAATATACATTTCCAGATTTAAGAAATTGATTGTTTTAGGGAGAGCAAACACAAAATACCAAAGTATGATAACAATGCAGTTGTTCAATTGTAACTTAGATTTTCAACCTTGGTAATTTATAGGTTTTAACACCTGAGGTCCTTGCTACTTCAAATGTTTTTCTGTTTGTGTGGTTTTAGAGCTTTCAGCGAAAACAGAGCTAAGCCATTTTTCAGTATACATATGCTAATAGCTGATGAAGGAGCTTTTCAGAGAAGGGGGATGGTGAAGAGACTAATACTGCTTTACTGATCAAACCACTGATACATTTATAACATTAATTTAATTTAAATAATAGCCCTGCGTTTCTCTTTCTCAACATATCCATTTATTGATATCCTAGGCAGGGTAACTGAAATGAACAAAAAAATCTTGACTGAAACCAAACCAATGATCAATTGAAGGTCAAAACCAGAATTATTGCATCATGTAAATACATGAGGCACATCCCAACGTAGAAATAAATAAATCCATTGAAACATAAATCGATCAAATCCCTAGAATTAAAAGTGAATCAGAGAGAAGCTCAACTTGAGTGCGACGCGTGGGCACGAGGTGGTGATGAATATTCCGTAAATTGAGGAAAAACCATTAGTTGCCAGAAGGCGAACATGCAAGCGTATGCGTTTTAGTGTTGAGTAAATGCATCACTTTTAATCCCTGACTTGAGTTCTTTACAAGTGGAACCCAGCGATCATTTATGCACCCATTTTATGATTATGATGAAAAATATCTAGCTTCTAAAAACACCTTGAATCTATTATGAAGTGAATGCGTAAGTATATGTACCGAGGCTCTTCTTTCTCTCATTACCACCACCACCATCATCATTTTATTTTCTTTGGTAAGCAATAAATTCTATCTGCAAAGACGCCTGTTCACAGGTTTGAGCAAGTGATGATGGTATGTGAACCAAATAATAAATGAGAAAGTCGAAACCGATTTTATAAGCCAGGCTTGGTTTTATTTATTAAGAATGAATGCTAATCTAAAGACTTTTGTGAAGAATATGGAGTAAGATTAACGGGTTGGTGCCGATTTAAGCTTACACAACCCAGATTAAAAGGTATCTTTTCAATGTTTGCATTTGCCTTGTTCGGTTTACACGTGGGCGTATAAAATGTGATAATCGATCCAAGTAGGTTTCTATTACATCTATTAGAGATGCTAAATGTGAGCTTCACAGTAAAGAAAACAGGAAATCAAGATCAGGAGAGCTTTAGTGCCGTCATCCATACACATTGAACTGTCGTCGCAGCATGGATTATTAAGAGCATCCATTATATTAAATTAGTTTCTTAATATGCATACGCTATAGCACATGACATGACCTTTTTTCCAGTGGATCTTTGCACTGCAAAGAGCGATGTCAAGAATTCATGGAATATTTATAGATGGTCCACTAATAAGGGTGGGAAGTGTAATTCTAGCTGTCCACCATGGATGCAAATGTTGGTTGCTCCGAAGACTTACAATCCTCAAAGTAGAGAAAATAATTCGCTACAGACTTTTCTATAGGAATAATTACTACTGGCAAGGTAAGCGATGCATGGAGTTCATTTTAAATCAAGGTATTAGCTATCCTTCTAAACTGAATAATGTTCTGTTCTGTAATTATCTATCTTATGAAACATTACTCTTTTAGTTTCGTAAAAGGTAGCAGTTTCCCCTAATAAGTTGTGGCGATGAATTTCACAGGGATAATTTTACAACTATTCATCACTCCCAATCTAGTATACATAATAAATAAGACAAAAACCCTATAATTTTACTCATTAATGCGTATCCACGACCATCCACAGCAAAGATTGAAAAGTGTGCCTTTCTACTAATTATCAGCTACTGCATCTTGAATCCAATGATTTGTGTTGTAGGCACAAATGGGAATACAGCGTTAGAAGAGAGAAGTGGCATCGTTCAATTAATTGTACCATCATAGTATCAATCTTCTGACTGATGAAAAGGATAATTATCGTTCAGGACCAGATTAGAAAATAATTGCCAACATACAAACATAATGCATTTATGGTGCAATATACGAGCTACTACTTACGGCATACTGCTTTCTAAAAAAGATTTAGTAAAAGTTGGGAAACCGATCAATAACTGTCACCAGCTACTGAAATTTAGCGTCCAACGTAGTGATTATTTCAAGTAATTTGTTTATTACAATTAGTCGTAATTTGGGTTAAGGAAAAACATTTACAGCAATTTAAAGCATGCTTAAAGTACGTTACCTTCATATTTCTTAAAGCTTGTAAGCAATAAGAATTTTACTATTCATATTCATTTTGAAAACAAGGGTCAATTTGAATATTACAACATGCACATAAAACCTCATATCTATATATTTACACCTTGCCTCATTGAAATTCAACATGCAGATGTAGTTTCGTTTAGATGTGGTGTACAACACGATCCTTTCATCCGATTGGTCATCTTTATCTCTTGAGCTGGGATGAGGCGAGGCTACAATACAATCGTCAATCAGAAAGTCAACTCTATGCACGTTAGCAAATAATTCTGCCTTTGAGAATCCGCATACCTACCCATACTTCAGGAACAGGACCTAACAATTTAAGCCGACAAGCATATCGCACAGATATGCTATGTGTATACAAAATGAATGTAATATACACACGTTACATACTTATCAACATTCCTTTTCGAAATGTGAACGAATAATATTTGAGGATTTTTCATTGTACACTGTGCTAAAAAGCTACAACAGCAAGTAAGATACATAAATACCCTGTCTATCGCGTGAGTAATAGAAATGCCTTTTAAATATACTGTGTACAAATCTATTTTTAATGTCTATATTCTTTCGCTATAAAATCTCATCTCACAATGGAAAAATTTTCTCACTGCTGTCAACGATTATTTATAAATATCCACTCTCGTATTCTATACCAACTAAATTATGGCTATAATATTGACAGGTAATCTTTAATCTACTCTAGTAAAATGTCAATGGAATGTTTGAATAGAGGTAGTTTATTGACACAGTATAGCATAACGGTGTTTAAGGAATTTATAATGTTAACAAGTCCTATATGCATTGGATGGAGATGGAAAAGGGCATCGAATTCATCATCACATTTAAAAATCCCTACTTATTATAATGAGACGACTGTACGCGTACCATCTTTTTCCTAGCTTTCATTTTCTTTTGAATTGATTCCCTTTGCAGCATTCACTTTAACTCTTCACTTTACTGTTGTGTCTTGTGCCATAAAAGGAATCTTTAGTATCTAAACCCTTTTTTATTCCTTACAAGAAGATGACGTACAGGTCATAAGCCTTCAAAACTGATGATGGGCAACACATAAAATTATGTGAATATAGGGCAGCATGCTGATATGATGAAGAAAAAGATTATTACATGCATACAAAGCATACAATGGGCATGTTTTTAAGAAATTATAAGAAGTTTTAAATTGCAGGAGTATACATACATACCTAACTGCAACAGAACCTACATTTTTTGTGACAGATTTCTTTAAAAGGAAACTATGAACGGAGCATTTAAGGTTCGTTTAAGTTTCTGTTGTAGTAAAAAAGAGCACGTGAGTACATGCCTTCATATGATGACACGTAAATATGTTTATTTAAAATGTGTAAGAACTGCAAGGTTAGTTGGTTGTAAAAGGCTTATTGCTGGTATAAAATATGAAGGCAACACAGAATCGGTTTTTTCTATATGATAATGAATGATTGTATTGTACGTGTACCCGTAGTCAGCAGTAGTAAGGGAATAATGACATCGTAAATGAATGAATTTCTCTTGTTTTATATGTAATGGGGGAATGTGCATTGTTAGTGAGGGTGGATATTTGAGATTCAGTACATGCAACTTAGGAGGCGTTATCGGTATGTAACTTTATATATTTCAACTGATACTTTTAAACTGTGTTTGAAGAGGTGCACTGTACGCCACTTGCAGGATACCTTATAAGGCACCTCTGACTTCATTTCAAATATTTTGGACACCTACCTTTCTAAAATGAGAAAGAGTTCAACCCATTTGGAGATACTGTGCGTATATAGACAGCTAAGAGACTGATGATATACCTATGCATACCAAGTTACATTACTGTAAGAAAGTCCGTTTCCCTCAACCTGCACGTGCCATGATCTTGTAATTGTGTATTGGCAGTTTAATAAGGGTATACTGGTATATAAAAGTCACAAACAATCTCTTTAAAAGTATCATATATTTATATAATCCACTCTAACAATCTAAATGAAATTAGAACTGTAAAAAATGTATAGATTGTTGACTTGCTGAGTTTGACAAATTGTAAATTTTGGCAACACATTGATCGATTAAACAAATCTGACTTCAAAATCGCAAGGACGAAGGGGATATTAGGTTTGACCTGAATATCTGGTGATGATAAAGGAATCTCGATATTATGATAAAGCAGGTAAATATGGTAAGTTACCCGATTTATCCCTTTCCCATAAACACGTGCAAATATTTATTTTATCAAAATAACTGTAAGCTATTAATGCTTGTTGTATATGTAACCGATTTGAGGGGAGCCAGTTGAAATGATAGCTTTGAATAAAAGTCGGTGCCTTATTCGTCCAAATCCAAATCGTGTGCCTTTAATTTTCATTAATTACCACCTTATTAGGATTTGGACCATCAAGAACAGTAGTCCATTGTGTTTTCTGGTTGTTCATTCCTTCTTTCAAAAATACAAATCGTGTGCCTTTAATTTTCATTAATTACCACCTTATTAGGATTTGGACCATCAAGAACAGTAGTCCATTGTGTTTTCTGGTTGTTCATTCCTTCTTTCATTCATTCATAACATTTTAGCTTCCATTCTTATATAGTATATGTGTAGGTCCAAGTTTAAATGATAAACGATGAAAGTTTAAATGGTAATATTTCCTAAAGTTGCGTCACTGACCATGTAATGCACCTTACCATTTACAGCCAAGTCAAACAAGAAGAAAATAAAAGTGACTGTGTAGGGTTCCCCCTTCTTTGATTTCTTGATGGAACGTGAATAGATTTGGATCATCATCATTCCAAATTCAACGACAAAAGGAAACTGTTACATGCATTTCAGGACGTAGTCTACTTGGAATTCTGAATGAGTAGACAGATATCCATATGTTTACGTGTCAAATGTACACATTATGCAATCGAAAGTAATGTTTTTTATATTCCATATGATGTGAGCACTTTGGATCATTCATGTTTATATATGGAAACGGTGAGATAATGAATAAAACACGTGTTGCACTGGGCCTATCCCAACATTTTGCCCGAAATGGGAAGGAACCTTGACATTAAAATATTATGAATCCTCATATGAAGTTCAAATGTCCATATAAAACAAGAATCACATCCTTTTTTGATCGTAGCCAAAGCAGTTAGGAATACAATTGCTTGTGAGAAATGAAGTAAGCAAATTTTCTCGCCATTATCAGTATGAACAAAAATGCAATATGCAATATTTGCAAACTTATTAAACAGCAATGTCAAACCTGATGACTTGTTCGACCAGAGATTCAACCTATAAATAAGTCTTTGCAAATTTTTAAAATTACTTTAATTAGAATGCAAACCAATGAATAAAATGGATATTCTAATAACGTTAAATTGGACCACAACAGCATTATAAAATGTGCTGTTTCAGATTGCCCTGTTTTGATTTGATAACAAAAAGTTGAACCTTATCCTTCCAAAAAGCCATATATCTTTTTGCCATTGGCTATCCTCTTAATAGCATTCATAATTCCTCCATACAGCAATGTCAAACCTGATGACTTGTTCGACCAGAGATTCAACCTATAAATAAGTCTTTGCAAATTTTTAAAATTACTTTAATTAGAATGCAAACCTATGAATAAAATGGATATTCTAATAAAGTTAAATTGGACCACAACAGCATTATAAAATATGTTGTTTCAGATTGCCCTGTTTTGATTTGATAACGAAAAGTTGAACCTTATCCTTCCAAAAAGCCATATATCTTTTTGCCATTGGCTATCCTCTTAATAGCATTCATAATTCCTCCATACATTTTTACATATTTTAGTACATTTTTACTCATAGCTTCATTTAAATAAGTTTCCTCCCAGCAACTGTCATCTTCGTGACAGGATGAAAGAAACCCTTCTTCAGTAAACGCTGATTTTTAGCTGCTTTTTTTATTCTTTCAAGTAGCCAGCAGGTAAACGAGCATACCGTATGGAACAACCCAAAAGTCGGTTTATTTCTTGTTTGCACGTGACAGGCACAAGTCAAAACTTTTTGGTAATAGGAGATTCCCAACAATTATTAGGTTTACCACTATGGATATCTGCTGTGACTTACTGGCGCTTTGCCTTCAAAACTTGCACACGTATTCAACACAATATTTTACGGAAGAATGTAGTCAGAGAGCCCAGAAGCTATGTAACGTTTACTACCCACAAAATGCTTGTATGCATGACGGAATTACTTCACTTTTTATGCATAAATACTCATAGTCGTGATTTCAAATTATACAGGATGG
The DNA here is from genome assembly GCA_027744375.1 of Orchesellides sinensis. Lineage (NCBI taxonomy): Eukaryota > Metazoa > Arthropoda > Collembola > Entomobryomorpha > Orchesellidae > Orchesellides > Orchesellides sinensis. The sequence continues at coordinate 8,121 of JAHZNG010000691.1, forward strand.
TGGCCACGCTTTATTTAAAAATTTAATCCTTTCTCGCTAAATTATAAAAACTCATATTGTTATTGCATGAAACGTTATTAGGTAAAAATCCAGAAAATTAATGCGTTCATTTCCATATAACGTGGAAAAGAGTACGTCAGAGTGAAGTGGGAAAAGCATCTATCTTTCGAGTGTGTAATATCACGAACATGAACTATACTGTTTAATGTGCAAAGCATATTTTGAAGATTCGATAAGGTCAAAGACGTGAGTCTGCTTGCGTTGGCATAAGTGATAATTACAGTATAATTCAAACCCACATGAAGATTTTCTGAAAAAAAAATCTTAAGCTCTTTTTTACATCCCTGTTTAGGTATTCATTATTATTTTTTTCATAATAGACGTTTACATTTCATCGTTTGATTTGCTTGGTTGCTTAAAGTCTGTCTGATAGTTTATTAAGAGACCATTCAACTTGAGTCTTACAAAATGCATTATACTTGTTTTAATAAAAAAAAATGTTTCAAAAGATGAGTGTAATAAAAGAGAAGTAAATCCAAATAAAAAACAATCTTTCGTTATGTACAATACTAGGATTTAATGATGGTAAGCATGTACCTTAGATACTCATTATCGTTTGATATACCTTCAGGCCTTATGTCTACTTATGCATTATGATGATGAGTGCATGCAAGAATTTTTGACTTTATAATCGTTTTCGATTTCAATTCTAATAATAACAGCCATATAATTTTATCCATTTTGTTTACATTAAATGAAATCAATAAAACGTTTACGCTAGAAATATTTACAAAATGTTTTACAATGACCTTCGTGAAACAAGATTTAAGTAAAAATGCATTCAAAGCATTAAATATCATCAAGTATCACCACAACAAATCAAGATTATTTCACTCATATTGTACAATTACCTACCTACTATTTGTTCAAAATATGCAATTATATGTATGGTATATATTTTTATAAGCTGTAAGCATAATCTGAATAAAAGACGACTACAAGCGACAAGTTTCCATAAATGAAATTTTATTCTGACTGTTCATAGTCATATTTTGTAAATCGTGATTCAGCCAGGGTTACAAGAATCCATAATCCATTACATGATAGTTCGGAACATAAACTTTTATTATGAATGTTGAATGTCGCATTACTCCACGGTGCGATTAAAGCATGAGATTAAAACGATGGATGGTGCATACTTTAATATCAAATCCATACACAACACGTACACTATGGGAACATTGAAGGAAAGCGTAAGCATCAGTAATCAACTAAGCTTTTTGTGATACTGATACCCTTCCTACATACAGGGAAAAGGCATTATTTCTCTTGAATGAACTTGAATTTAAAGTATGCATAATAACATTTGTAGCGCCTTCTTTGATAATTCAGATGACATATCATATTTTTGTGCTCAGTAATTCAATCATTAAAATGCAGTGTGATTCAATTTTGGTTTTGAGTTCAGTTGTAACTTAGGTGCACGCAGAATTAAATGACTGAAACGAATTGATGGGACAGGTTTGTGAGGGTTGCAATTAGGTAAGTATATCCAAATGAGAATAATAAAATGTTCAAAATACTTGTTTATAATGTAAAATTATACGTCACGACATTTGTAGTCATAATTATTGTTATTACGAACTTATCATTAATTACGGATGAAAGTATCTGTAAACATCAACAATATGGAGCAAACTGTTCAGGATGCGGAAATGCTTTTTGCAGTGTTTCTTATTATTATTCTACCATTGTACTTTATATTCCACGAATCTACATCAGAAGCTAATCAAAACCAAGGTCAACTAATCAGAGCTATGAAACGCTGGAGTGAAAGAAGACAACAAAATGAGGTTGATTTCGTGGAAGTTTTATTTAGTTTGAAAACTGCTTATTGTAGATTTGTTATTTTTAACTTTTCTAAATTTTACAATTGCTTGTGTTCTTTATTAATTAGAGACTAATTAGCCCTGAACTGAGAAATACGTTTAGAAGCCATGATGGTCAAAGACAAAGGGAATATCAACAGTTGTTTCGACCGAGGCAACAAAAGTTTTGCCAAGTGGCTTAAAACTTTTAGTGGAATTTTGTGTTTTTACCTTTATATGTATATTGTACATAACAATAAATTGTACATGTGAATTAACATCTTTTGTTTTAAATTTTGTGGAAAATAACATTCAATCGTAACCAAAAGAATTACTCTAGATCAGTTTTAGTTGGCTGCAAAATAATGAATTGATGTTTCTAGTAATTTGCTATCACGTCATCACTTCATTCATATCTTGGAGCATGGAATTTAGAATTTCCAGCATACAAAAATTCCCTACATTCTATAGATTTTTTATTTTAAATCACGTAAAGAATCTTGCTTTCACTGAAAATTCCCACTGTGATCATGCCAAATGGTAACTTAAATTATGTGAAATATTTCAATCCTCCAAAAGCCAAACCACAATTTTCCTCGGTCATTCATATTTCTCTCCAATGGAGTTTTTATAAGTTTATTCTTGGATCAGCTAACTTCAATACCTAAATCAACATCAAATCATGCTAACCTGATTTTTATATACTTCAGCTTTGCGTCACGTGAAGTTAAAAATAGTAAAATACATGTGTATATGTGTGTGATTTACCGGGTGGTACTGGATCAGCTAACTTCAATACCTAAATCAACATCAAATCATGCTAACCTGATTTTTATATACTTCAGCTTTGCGTCACGTGAAGTTAAAAATAGTAAAATACATGTGTGATTTACAGGGTGGTCTGCATTACTTCACACTGAGAACTTACATATATTGAGCATGAAGCATCGTACCTTGTAAGCCTTCGTAGTGATAATCTTTCTACATAAATATTGTTGGCACCTGGCAATGCTCATAATATAATGTATGTATATATGATTCAATTGATACCACGTTCAGCAAATTCTAAGCCATCCAGCATCCAACCTATTTTCAGGTTTTTTGCCGAATCCAAGAAAAATCCCACTTAAAGGCTTGTGGCATAGTTCAATTGAAATATTTGTTGATCCGCGTTGTTTCTGAGGTTAAGTGTATCAAACGGCATGTAGGCAACCTGCAACGGCGAATAAAATAAGGCACATGGGAGATATTTCAACCTCTCACCGTGCGTTTTGCCACACATGGAATATGAAATACTCATAGTGATATGATACACACGAAGGTTAATATAGTACGGTTTTCATTCATCTTTAAAAATGCATGACTGTTGCCATACTCCAACCTTTTTGTTTCTTATGCAAGCATGAAGTCATCTTTTTAAAGCCACCATGCATGGCTTGCTTTACAAAATTTATTTGGTTTTTACCCTGTCTCATGTCGTTTTTATACATTGAAAAATTGGTTCTTATTTCATATTTCATGATCATCTTTGCAGCTTTTTTTTGTTCTACCAGCTGAAGTCAAAGAGGATCCTCGTAAACGTGCGTGGTCGTTACAGGGCACTGCGGTCTACACCATTTTTATTCACGTCTTCAGTATTTTATTACTGGATATTTGTCTTCGCGTCACATGACTTCTTTATCCTTCGCAATACATTTATAATATACATCTGCGAACATTAGGAAGGATGTCTAAGAAGATTGTCTACTAAATTCCAAACCCTTGTTTATTTCCTAGTATCTTTTCCCACTGTCCATGGTTTTTTTTCGCCATCAACAAGGCCCTTTGGAACGTTTGTAAAACCAAAAGTTTCTTGTTTGAACTAGATAAATGGCCAGATCAACTCTCAAAGATGATTAAGCGTTGTCGCAGATGTTATTTCATACGTGTATGGAATCACTTTAAAAATTCGCAACTACAATGCATAATTTGTGTATTGTGTGATGTATGAAGCATCTCACCAGAAAAAAATCTCCATGTTTTTTCAAGCTGTTAAACTTTAATTATGTGACTACACTACAAAAAAAGCAATGCTAAACTTAAAAGCATATTATATTCATGGGATTGTCAAACAGGCTAGGTACATACATCACAAGAAATTCGTTACAAGTTTCTATGCATAAGAAAGATACTATTCTTTAAATCCAATTTTTCCCTTTCCATGAGTTGTCATGCATGGTGTGATGTAAATAGAGAAGGACGTCATGTCATCGACACCCCGAATTTGGTTATGTGGTAGACAGTAAATAATTTCCCTAATTTGAATGGGACTCAGTGGCAACTTTTTTTGACTGTCGTACTGTGCATGTAATACCTGAGCTGCTACCAGTGCTACTGATTCTCGTAAAAACACTTATAATATAGTATAAGTTGTGGTTGTTGTTGTAATATCAATATTGTTATTCCAAATGATGATTCTTTTGCTACCTTATCGGATTCAGGTGTATAATATAAGTGAATCTATTTTGTGGTAAGTAATCTACAAAACACTCACACATAATCATGAATTTGCTACTGGTATACTGCTGAGAAGAGTTAGCGGCCGACAGATTGGATAAATTACCATCACTTCCGTGCCTCCCAAAGATCGTCAGGATAAAGTCGGTGTGAGAAATGTAGGAATGACTAGATGCGTTAAATGTATGTATGGATAACAAAAGGAACGTAATAAAATTAAATACATTGTGATTGTAATTCTGGCAATGTGAGTCATGACATGTATACTCATATTTAAATTCTGCTCATGCATTCAAAGGATTGTTTACAGATACATAGCCAAGGAAGTATTCACATGGATCTCTTAACTACCTCACTGCAGATTCCAGATGAAATCAAAGTATCCTTTGTAATTTTTATTCATATTGGCCAACGGCTGTGTGAACGGTATTGGATTAGTGAAATCTTGTGGGAAAATAAAAGCATGCTCCAAGCAAAGCTATAATAAAATTATGTTTCTGAATTTCAGATGTAAGTTTAGATTTGAGATAGTTTCAGACTGACAAAAGTTAGTTTTTAATAAACATATCCCTTTTCTGACAAGGAAAAATACAGTCTGAAAGTGAAAGCTCTATTGTAATTTTGTAGCTGAGTCAAAATGCAAAAATCTGCGTAAAAACATCCTTCTCAACTTTAGACAGTAACAACATATACGTTGTAGTCTGCTACATGCAATAACATCATCATTATCATTAAATACAAAAACCGGCTACATTATTCCGTAAAATTACTTTTGAAGGAATCTCATTGGCAGGCAGTGGAAAGAGTTTGGTGGAATCAGAGTGCAATTCGCTCAAATGGAACAAGTTGGTTGGCTTTTTCTCTTCTACGCTTCTAAACGCTCACTTTAGCATCAGTTTGATGTGTTAAGACTGACTTTGTAATACATTGGCAAGCGTATAAGCGATAAATTTACTTGAAATCTATAGTAAGATGAAGTACAGCATTCTAAAATGCTTACTTCGTTGCTGACAACGGCAGCAGGTGTCATGTTCAATTTAAGGGAAAACATTCAACAACAACTTCAATTGCACACTATTCCCCATGACTCATATATTAGATATTATGTAGTTGATTTAACTTACACGCAGTAAATAGACACATATATCCATGCAAATCCTTACATTCTTGCCTGATTTTCATATGTAGCACAAGCGAGTTTCAAATCAAATCTATGATTTGACTGACATTGTCAAGAGACTTTACCTACATGAAAAGGTATGAAGATGGTGTCACTAGTCCATTGTTGCTCGTCCATGTATAATCACTGGTCCAGCAAGATTTCCAACCAAGATGTTTCTCATAGTCTCATACACGAGTTGAATACAGGAAGGATTATTTTCAATCATCCTTTATTTACTTATTGTGAATAACTTAAACACATACATTTTGGTCCAATCCATTCCAAATACCTACGTAATTTTTGCGATGAGTGCTTTCATATCTCTTTATAAAGGAATTTTATCAGTCTAATCTTTTTTCCCATTAGACTTACGTTGATAAGGCTGCCTACAAAACTATGAATCTGTTGCATACATTGTAAACTTTAAGGACTACAATATCAGAAAAAATCTCATGCAGGACTGGTAATTATGTGTAGTACAAGGAACTTAAAATAACGCAATGATACATGATCAGTGTAAAAATCTTTGACCAACCGTATGTGCGGAAAAAAGTCTTTTGTAGTTTTAGCTTTTATGAGAGGATCAGGTAATACGGAGAGGTAATATGAATATTACATATGTACAATAGAATGTACATATCCATACGTGTTTATGCAAGCAGGTATGTATGCATAGTATAACATTATACTTCTGTTTTTTAGTACGTATTCTAGATCTTTTCAGATAATATCTCATGATAAACACTTGGTTAATCTTTCATAATTGCGTCATTAGTATTTCTCCCATCCATCCCTAGATTGGTATCGGAAGTCAAATATTTCATTCACTCTTGGTTCGACAGTTTATTACTCCCCATTCACGATGTGACGGCTCGGTATACACTTCAGATATTAGTAGTACAACTTCTGCATTGAACTATGATAAATATGCTCGTACGTTTAAAAAGCTTTCATTTGCAGCATATTGTGTTCGAAAAGTAATAAGATAATTTGGTTTTAAACGTTTCGAAAAGTTAGTTCGCATGAAATATATATATACATGATGTTACTTTCAGACAAGTTGTTTTAAATTTTGTCGAGTTCAAAACGGTCATGGGCATATTTAAGGTGAGCTCGTTAATATTTATACCCTATCATCTAAAATCATCACAGTATCACCTATCCCATCTACAATCTTAGTAATAACTTTTAACGCATAATATATAAATTAGATATAAGCGCATGCATTCTTAGTGGGTATTTGTTGTGAAAGGTAGATCAAGGGGAGTGTTGGAAAATGAAAAATTTGAGAGCACATGCCTCATATTCATATAAACCAATTTCCGCCTTGAGTACCATCTAAAAATACTTACTGACATCGATAAAATTAACTTATATATAATGAAGATAATTAGATTGAAAACGGGACACTAATAAACAAAGTCTTGCATTCCATCCAGGATGAGATTCCTTGTTGCTTTTCTTGTAGGCTTCTGTCGCATGGTTTCTTATTTTGCATCAAGTCTAAATAGCCTGCTTGATCATTAACGATTACATTCATGCTCTACAATGATGAGCATTCAAATACTGGTAAATGGCATACAAAGCAACGGTGTGAGCAAAGTCAATGAGCAAATCAACATTTAAGCAGTAAGATTTTTATCACGGTGTATTATTATTATACAAAATGTATAGATAAAACTAACCGCACTTCAAAAGACAGTCTCCGCATTTTTACCACTTGTAATTGTAAGCATGTTTACGCGCATGGATGATTAACTAGCTTAGATAAGATTTGAAGTCAAGATTAACCATCTAGTTGACTTACGATGTGATCGAGTAAGTCGTGCAAGACAGTAGATTTTAAACATTTCCAGCATGAATTCACATGGACAATGACCGTCCATGTATCCACTACGATTTTCCAAAAGAACATGCATGGGTCCCATAATCTGAAAAGAAAGCTTTACGCGTCCTATAACGCCATTTCCATACACCTGTTACAAATGCATGTTTGAATGTATATCTATAATTTCGTTCTCATTAAAAGCTAAATAACCGACCGCTTAAGTTCATTCAGGACACGGAGCCACGCAATAAGTTCCGACTGCAATTTCAACATAAACTCACAACTAATTTTGATTATCCATTGATTCTAATGCGTGATTACTTACAAGAAGAATTGGACTTAGTTAGTTTCGGCATGAACAACTCGTTTCGGGATCACAGTGGTGTGGTTGGTTACTACTGGTTTTTTTGTGTTCAAATTCATGTTGTGGCTGGGTAAAAACTTGTAAAAGATGTTCTCAAGATGTGAGTTTCTTTGATCTTTTAGATCTTGTTTTCTTCATTTTTTGCTGGTGAATATAGAAAATAGTGGTTTATGTTGGTATAATCCTTACGAGCACTAATGGGAAACTGCAGTCACGAAAAACTAGTTAGCTACCTGTTTTTACTAATAACTCAATACTAAGGGAGCTAATGGGATGTTGGGAGTTGGAGAGATTATAATTGTATATAAATAAGCAATTGCTGGATTCTAGATACTTGCATATAAAAATATTATATAATATTTTAAAGAGTCTTTCGAGTTACATATACGACCACTTTGCTACACCGAATTTTGTTGCTTCCAAAAGCAACCAATGCGTATATCCTGGCTGAGCGAACATTGTATACGTTCATAACTTCATATGACATTGTAAAATCAAGTACGACCTTAAATTTACAAACGAAGATGCTGGGATTTTTTAAAGATTGAAATAAAACTAAGTTTAACATTTTAGCTTATTTATGTGAGTATAAGGGACTTGCCAGGTGCCAATAGTTCTCAGGCCTTTGAACATACGCGTAATGTAGGTATTAAATGCAATTCAATGTTTTCAATGCTGGAATGTTAGTTGTCTAACCTTTATGATATGGATGATGTAGCACATCTATCAATTGAATGTTCAGAGAGAGAAGCCGAAACTAATCAGCCGTTATTGATGATTTTGCATTCTTCATCATCAAATGTGTTCTTTTCCCATTCACACACATTGACTATGTAGATACTTCATACTGTTTTCATCATGAAAAGTGTATTGTTAGATTTATCAACTGCAAGACTTTTCCCATCCAGACGAACCTGTCGTCTTCGAGCTGTTGAGTTGTGAACAGAGGCAATTCCTTTGACACGAGACTTTCATCCTTTGAATATGAGAAAACATAAGATGAATATACACACACACTTGCATGATCACAACATGAAGCATGCCAATGTTTGCATATGACAATGGCTGTGCGAAAAAAATTACGTGTGTCAGTGTCAGTAACGTAATAATAAACATACCTTTTGAATATTGCTTTCATCATTATCTTCAACAGCAGCGCAGTAGCTGGGACAGATGAGCCCTTTTATTTTCGGCTTTCTTATTATTACCGTTCTCACTCACTCAACAGTTTAAAAAAAACTTTACGAGTTTCGCTTACATTGCCTTGGCTGAAATAAATGTAGTTATTTGAATGCCTTATTTTTTCCTTTGAGTTCATATTACAATGTGACATTATGAATCTGGTGAGCTGAGCACAAAAGCAGTGAATAAAGGCGGCATTGACTCTTCCGTCAGTCAGAGACTATTCAAATGATGTTGATAATGACTATGGTAAATTAAATAGCTTCAGGAGAAATGTCAATTCAGTTTTTAATACTTGCTTTCCATTTGCAAGCAGTAGGCTACCTTTTTCTTCACTCCTCACTTCAATAATTTCCTAATATTCATCCTACATGATATATCGCGTAGGGATTGAATAGTTTTATGCTGATTTATAAGCACCTGTATTTGTATTTGCTTGTATTGACGATATTCAAGTCCCCCAATCACTTGGAAAACAACTGCAACACATAAACACATGTACATAGGGTTTTCTTCAGTGCTCGTAAAATCGTAAAAGATATTCTCATGTATTTCCCTTCCTCTTCTTATTTATTGGGTATTTAGAGACTTCTATGAAAATAATATCTATTCATGTTGACTTTGCAATTGTATTTTGGAAGCTTAAGTTTTTTACTATCAATGTTCGTAAGTACCATAATAATATAAATGTGAAAAGAGATTTATATTGTAATAAAATCACATAATTTAAAATATGAATGTCGGCATTTTCAAACTGTTTTAAACAACCATCTCCCTTAGAATTGAAGGGTCTAGATGAAATAGACTCTTTGGCATTTACTTTTGAGTCCCAAGCCTTAGAAAGTTAATTACTGATTAAATCTCCACCTGAAACCCTTAAATTTATTAATGCGCTTGCACTTCATTATGCGAAGACTTTGCACAAGAATATTATACCTATATTATATTGCCTGCCTAAAAGAAACGAAGCATTTTGCTGAAGTAAAGTTAAAGAGGGTGTAATTTGAATTTGAAAGGATCCACGTAAATCTTCTGATGAGTGTTGTTGTAAATATATGCATTCATATGTTTTTGTAATTGCTTGCTGACATAAAGCTAAAAGAGATGCCGATTCCGAGACCATTATTGTTTAATTCAGTGGTAGTGATGACTTCAAAGGGCTTTCCGGTATACTGGTGCCTTTGGATGACATTTACTTAACGATATGTAAATTATTATCAACTGAGGGGTATAAGCATTGATGAATGTACATATCACAGAGTTGAACCAAATTATAAAACCACAGTTGCTAAGAGCAGGTCAGGTACAGAAACCCAAAAGTATTATTATTATAAGTATGCTAGATTTTAAATCAGCTTAATATGTATTATACGGAGCGCAGATCCAAACAAAAGTCGTCCAGAAAGATCTTCTAATTCTTCAATCACGAGCAACCTCATAATAAGCTAGCATGGGATTAATTTACTATATGGTGCAAGCGAACGGGTTTTATGATTAAATTGTAATTCGACTAATTAACTTAAATATGGTCTAAAGCACGTTTGTGGTTTTAATTTCATTTGAATAATCTAATAAAGACTGAATTCTAACTTAAAAATAAAAATTCAGAAGTATTCTAATATGCAATATTTACATTTACATTTAAAATTGTTCCGCCCGAATTAACTCTAAAGCATGTTTAAAGTTACAGTAAAAAACACTAACGTTGGGTTATGGTTTCAAATACCAATGCATGCACAATTATCTTGCATTGGTACATACAACATACAACATTCAACAGTTTCGTAGTAGTGTGGCATAGATCTAAAAACTACTCTACAGATACGTTTGTTTCATTGTACTTTCCTCGTTTTTCTCGAGATAACAGTGTTAATTAAAACACGTGGTGTGGTTTTGATGTTTGTACCACGTCAAATGCATATTCAACATACATATTATGTGTACATGCTATGTTATGTACATGTACATCTAATATACTATGATCAGCAGCCTTGCAGGAATGACATCTTCCGTTAAACTTCCACTTCCCTCTACAATTTCAGTCATGACCAGATTTTCAAGAACGTTGTATGTTATTGTAAGCACGAGGAATTCTTTTCCGTTTCATCTTTACACAAAACTTTAT
>JAHZNG010000692.1:0-11622 GCA_027744375.1 Orchesellides sinensis
AATACTTGAGAGGCAGCGTCTTCACTACACAGAAGGTCCATCATGGGACGCAGTCGCTTGTTGACGGACCGGCTTCCCTGCAAAGGAAGAGGGTCATCCAACAGCAGGACATACTTGAGAGGCAGTGTCCTCACTAGACAGAAAGTCCATCATGGGACGCAGTCGTTTGTTGACGGATCCGTTCCCTACAAAGGAAGAGGGCCATCCAACAGCAGGGCATACTTAAGAGACAGCGTCCTCACTAGACAGAGGGTCCATCATGGGACGCAGTCGCTTGTTGACGGATCCGCTTCCCTGCAAAGGAAGAGGGTCATCCAACAGCAGGGTGTACTTGAGTGGCAACGTCCTAACTAGACAGAGGGTGTATCATGTGATTTTGCCGTTTGTTGCCGGAGGAGTTTCAAGCGAGGTTTCTCAATGCGAGAGTGGGACCACATGCACGTAGGCCAGGTAAGGTAAATCTCCACAGCTTGAAGCCATAGATGAGTTTGGGGAAGGGGCCCACCGACGTTAAATAAACCCCCATTCGATAAATCTTTGGCTTTGGAGCTTCCGCGAGAGTTTTAAACTCGTTCCAGGCCCAACGCATATTAACTGCATAAAGTAATTATGGTTTTATGTACATTTAATTATATATGCTAAGTATAAGGCGATAAGTTTGATGAGAGTGTTGTACTTTAGTACTTTTAACTTTTAAACGTGTTATTGCGAAAATACAACAAAACTTTAATAGCTTGCACTTAACAAACGCATTTGCAGCATGAATTCAAGAAACCAGCGTTTTAAAACAATTTACTATAATCAGCAGGTTTAAGTCATATGCTACATTAATTTAAGTTAGCATTATCAGTTTGTAATATGTATTCAACAAGTTGTTTCGACAAATGCCTAACTTCGATAATTGCTACACGGTAATCCATCACAAATCAAAAAGCGTTTACGCAACAATACTTTTTTATATATATTGTTCTTAATTCATTTCATAAAGCAGTAGCTAAGAAATTCAACGGGGAACATATATATATATATATATCAATCTGTAGCTTAAGAATTGCTTTATCGTATCAGTGTATTACCAATGCCCGTTAGCAACTTTCTGTATGGAAAATAGAGCTGAAAAAATAATTTCAGCCATAAGTAGCCGTCTGACAGCCATAAAGAGCTTCAAAAAAAAAGTTGACAGCCAAAAGTAGCCGTCGGACGGCCAAAAAGTAAACACGAAAAATTGGCCGTGGAACGGCTTTTTATGGCCGTGTGGCGCTGACTGAAGGTTGGACGCACACTCATAAAAACATACTAACAGCTTTACTTCTTGTCTGCAATTTTAATTAAATTATTGTTACTACTACTCTAACTATTTGAGTTGATACATGCTGCATTTTATTATTGAACTGAATGATAATGAAGGTATATCCTTTGCTATTGTTAGCGAGAGTAAAATGCACTTTTTGCAATAGTCTGGTTCGATGCACTACCTCAAAACACATGTATGTATATGTTAATTTTGTGACAATTTAATACTATAACAGGACAACTTGAATGTAACGACCACAAAACAGAACACACCTTTTTGGTCATTTAGGTTCTATGCAGTTTTTTAAGAATAATAATCAAAGGCCTGACATGGCGCTATGTGTAGAAACTCTGACAAAATCATCCAGTAATAAAAATGTCTTCACTAAGAAAAAAACTACGTGACTGACATGACAAAAGTCAACTAATTAGGCTTCATTTTTATTAAGATTTTTCGGTTTGGATTGAAAATTCCTTTTAGTGTGATACGAAACGGCAATTGTATATTATGGCTTCATGCAACTGTATATCTAACCCGAGAGGTTGTATGTGTGTTAATGGAGAGACATATCAATACGTTAGCAGAGAGATATCTTGACCGTTCTCATATCGATGGAGCCGGAGAGAAAGGTCAGCATATTTGAGGATTTTAAGTTAGCAAGTATGATTAGTTACGATAAGTAACAAATTCATTTTTAATTGTAATTACCTTTCTAAGCTGGCACTAATATAAATTTATATGCCTGTATTTGTTAAGCTTCATATGAAGGTTGTTAAACGTAACACTGATGATGACTTTGACTCGTTATTAAATGACGTGATGACCAAATAGCGTTGTCTTATACACTTTAATACAATGATAACCATCAAAATATCAAAATAAAAACAACAACAATCTACTACCTTCTTTCTGCCGATTGTTATCATCTTTGCTTGTTGCAACAACATCACAACAGCACTCGTGCAAGCAATGCAGCCCCATTATTCATGCATTCATAATATATGTTATCATTATTAGTACAGGTGTATTTTTGGAGTAAAATGATCACTCCACGATATATGTCTACTAAACTAACCATGCAGTTTTTAATAATCTTATATGACAGAGAATGCAATAACAACAAAAATGCAATTTTGTGAGAGGGTATTTTTGGGTAAGGTAAGAATTGAAGGGCTAAAAAAGGGCTGCTACTTATAATAATACATAAAACAACATATCAAGTTGCAAAAAAACACTACTGCTTGCAAAACATTCACTCTGGCCAGCGACTTTTATTAATTCGCGTGTGTGTGATTATTGAGCTATTGTTACCAAACGACTGTTGGAGTGAACGCCCAAAAATGTTATTATTGCACACAGAATTAAATGATTTCCTCAATTATTATACTTTAGAGATATCATGTTTCTTATATGAATACTACGTGTGTTTTACATGTAAAGGTTTGGGTGTACTTTGTAAAATTGTATTTAGGTATTAAAACTGATTGGCTAATTGTTGGCCGGCCGTACATATCATAGAGAGCATTTGAGTTTACGATTAGTCATAAGAATCTTATTAATATAACCACATTTAAAGTACCCACAACTCACCTCAATCAAACTCCCAATATGCAGGAACCTTATGGCAAGTTGGCAAGTAGGCGTCGTTACTTTTATTGTGAGTGAGGCACAATCACAACCAAATCTTGAACAAATACACAAAACAAAATAAATCAACTTGACTTTGTCTTCTCTCTTTTTGCTATAATCACTTAACCACAACTACGATGAAAGAGAGGTCAAATATATGATGTGAGCATATAAAAATATTATGGATATCCTTATTGCCTTCTCTCAATAATATTGTTACGGTGTCATTAACATTTGATTGATTGGTGATGAATAATATATATTTTATTTTGTACCTATGATTTTAGGGAGGTGTTTTGATCAAATGCAGGTTTGCCGATCGATTAAAACTGTTTTTCTTGTTGAGGTATTCCTCTTTCCGCTTTGTCACGCATGAACGCAAAGTTAGGCTCAGCCTTTAAGGAAACAATGTTGGACTTAACACGTCTTTAGTGGTTTAAGGTTGAATAAAAAAGTAGGTGGTAGTGGTCACTGACTGAGTCATCAATATTTACCGTGGGTCATCAATGGATGTCCATAAGGAGTTTTGTGGGTCAGTCAGCCGAAACTTTGTATTGAGAAAATTTTTGCTGAGATTATTTTGGGGTTGATAAAGAGGTTACAGGATTTCCGTATGAGATGGTAATTAATTACTCATTATCATAGTTCAACGTCAATCAAAAAACTAAAAAAATTGTGTAAAGTTGAAATTATGAGTAGATAGATTTTCTCCATTAAATCTTCGGGAAGTTGGAAGACAATGTGTTGTTATATTTGCAATTTGCACTTATAATGATAATCCAATTTAAAATGCACAAGCACAATTAGTTTTACTCTTATTTGAACACAAAAGGCTTTCCATTTGGCAGTTTCCGTTTTAAAGCAGAAAGAATCCCTCAATAGAGAAATTTTTGTACAAAAGCCCAGAACAAAGTTTACTAAATTATTTTTACGGAGAGATTAAGAATTTGCTGTTGTATTTTTTCAAAGCATCAAATGCTTTTTTTGGTCCTCTTCTTTTCAGCTCAGAAGTTTCTGTAACAAACAAACACAAAATTAAGGAACATGCATAATATGAAGTAACTCTCAGTTTCATCTAGGTTTAAACTAAAAAGTTTTATAAAGCAAGGATTATGTCTTTTGTTCTATTTCCACTATTGTTTAAAAAGCTTCCTTTTAATTCTTGGAACGGAAATATATGAAATGATAAGAACTACTTTTTGGTTGCCCAAAATATATGTTGAGAGATTTTTGACAACCTTAGATTTCGGTCGTACCTAAAGTAAGTGCACACGACATAACTACATGGATTTCCTGTTCTGATTAAATACTTCACGTGTGATATGAAAATAACATGAAGTTTCTTCTAGTAATGTATTCTTCATTAGTACATTACATATTATATTGCATCGCATAAATTTCGAAATCAAGGAATTCAGTCAGACAAACTAAGCTGCAATCTAATCTACTTTAAATTCAAGATTTGGGTCAGAATAAATGATAGACTTGCTAAAAAAATTAAAGTATAGCTTTAGTGCAATTTCCAATGTTAATACTGAGATGTATTCTTTAACATATATTATCTTGTCACATTTCTTGAAAAATCAGAGACAAACTCTTTTAGCATCTATTTTCCAACTAACTTTTTCCAATTAGACCAGTTAATCTACTCTTTTGCTTTGTAGATATCGGGAATAAATGTTACTTTATCACCGCTTAACACTTACACTTTAAAAGTACACTAAAACTTTAAGATGTGTCTTTATACTTTGTAATTTGTTCTCGTGATGGCTTCTTTGAGGTTTAAGGGTTAAATACCTTATTTAATGACTCAATAAGCTAGACTCCCCTTCGTAAATGCCACAAATCCTCACCAATCTACTTCCTACAACTTAAATTAAATTGTTTACTGTTTATTCGCAACCCAACAAGTAAAACTCGATTTTTAGTTCCTCTTCTATCATACTTTTTTCTCTCTTGCTCACCTAATTTTTACACTGATTATCCAACTACCTTTTTACATTCCCATTACACATACCTAACCATCTATAACGCACATCCTCTATGGATGTCATATAATAACACAATATATAGTTCAATATGTTAAAAAGTGAAAAATATATAATATAGGAAATAATACCTGATTGCTACTGATGTTGATGATGATGAGTGTGAGAGATATATAAAAAAGTATGTTCACAACACTAACACCATCACCACTCCAACTATTATTAAAGTACTGATGAAGATTACTACTGACACAAACATAAACCATTCATATAAATATTACATATTGAGGGAATCACATCACGACAGTGTTAAAAACACATCCCTACAACCAACAACTGCATTCCTTTACTAAATATTATGTTATGTGCATCCTCCTCACATCATGCATCTACTCTACTTTAATACATAAGTTGTGATAAAGCCTGTACAAAAGTGTATTAAAACCTTTGAANAGTTGTGGTAAAGCCTGTACAAAAGTGTATTAAAACCTTTGAAAGCTCTCTAAACTCGGTATTTCAATTTCAATCCAAGACACAAGTCCTCTTGAAAATAACTTGTGCACTTTACTTTGTACATTGCAATGCTCAATTTTACTGTGAATGTTGACAGAACACAACAGATATGGAATGCCAGAATGCAATTATCACAATGTACAGTAATACACCGTGTAATCTACATAAAAAGGTATCTCTACACATTTTCCCTATGCATATTTTTATATTCATATATACATATATGTACATATATCCTTTTTATTGTATTACACTACAAACTGTATTATACCTAATCGAACCGGATCATTGGATCAAGTATGTAATTTGCTTATACCTTACTTATGTTACATGCGTTTTCTTTGATTTTCTCTGTAGCTGTATGTCTGTGTGAGTTGAGTAGCTCAAGTAACGCTTTCAAGAAAACGGAATTGCTAAACGAGACTTTTACAATATGAAAGGGTTTTGCTTTACTTTACATAGGTATGTATTGTGTGCTTAAATCCATTTAAAGATGACTCAAGGTGTTTTAATAAAGCTTACCTGTATTATTATTCTTGCTTGTACAGTAAACGGAGAAGTCTCATCCTCAGTACTTTGCTATCATATATCGCCAAATAAAATATGGAAATGTAGCACGAAGCACCAAAAGACCAAGATTGAGCAACAAACCTAGACAGCAGAGAATACACAAAGCAACAATGCAGATTCTCCGTCAAGTATTTCAAATAAATGACTTGTCGACTAACTCTTTTCAAGCCTTTGGAGATACATAGCAGCTTGTGTGAGAGAAAAACACGAAAGAATTTTCATTTTGGTTTAGGTATTACAATATGTACCTATGTATAATGTGTAGAATGTACGAAGCCGTGTGTACAACAACAACAAACAACTCTATAAATGTGAAGCTCAGCAGAATTTTTGATGTAGAGACTAAAGATGCAGATAGAGATGAATGAATGGGTAAGGCATTATAAAAGGTTTTGTGTGATGAGACTCTTTTGTGAGCCTGAGCTTTTAGATATTTAAGGATATACCTAAGAGATACAAACATAATATCATAACATGGGTTTCTTTACTTTGCAGTAGTAGAAGAGCAATATGCTTGTGCGTGTTTCAATTTTGTATGTTGGGAAAGAATACTTTTAAGTTGTGAGCGATGCATTGCACACTCTA
This sequence comes from Orchesellides sinensis, assembly GCA_027744375.1. Classification (NCBI taxonomy): domain Eukaryota; kingdom Metazoa; phylum Arthropoda; class Collembola; order Entomobryomorpha; family Orchesellidae; genus Orchesellides; species Orchesellides sinensis. The sequence continues at coordinate 6,580 of JAHZNG010000692.1, forward strand.
TTATACATACTTCCTGGGATGGGATTCTTTGGGGTTTTACCATGATATTCTGTGGAAATCTTGTTTAAATCATGAAAGTATTACTGTATGTGTTTTGTAGATGGGTTTACTGTGTGCCATGCCAGGCCAGGGTGTGTTCTCGTCCAAAGGAAAGAGTAAAAGCTAAACTTTACATCGGCGGAACTTGCCTTAGATTTCTGTTCATAAACTTTGCTTTGAAAGGCATGCCTACAGCTCTTCTCTAGTCTAGCTTAGCTTATGGAGACAATGCTCTCTTTGTGTAAATTTGTAATGCTATTTCATGTTGTACAAATGTATGGTCAAATATGGTTTGGGTGCTGTTCCCACTAATTAGAAGAAATATAAATGAAGTATGGAAATAGTCCTTTATCAACTTGCTGGACATAAATTACGACTAAAACTGGTATACTTAGAGTTTCTGCTAAGATACAATGTGGAAAGGAAATATGCAACATAAAAAAGATGTTGGGATTTGGGGTGTAACGTATGCCATTTTATGCTGCCGTCGTTGTCAAAACATTGCATTTTTGTTTCCAGGCGTAGGTGCATGCGTAAATGCTTACATAATATTTGATTCGAAGAAAGCCTCTATTGACTGTTATGGTTTGGAAAGTTTGTTTAGAGATGAGAAGTTGAATGAAAATATGTAGTTCTTATATTTCCAGGCGTAGGTGCATGCGTAAATGCTTACATAATATTTGATTCGAAGAAAGCCTCTATTGACTGTTATGGTTTGGAAAGTTTGTTTAGAGATGAGAAGTTGAATGAAAATAAGTAGTTCTTATTTTCCCCAACTTGTACTATATATCTAATACCCTTTAAGCCGGCTTGATGTATTCTTCTTACTTCCTAATACTGCACAATGATGAGGTGAAGGTGAAATGTCAACGAAAACTTTTATTGTCTGGGAAAATACATAGAAGCTGTTTAAGCTACTGTAAAGAAGCTGTATAATGGGGAAGCACAATTACAGTTGATAAAAGGGCTCTTTCCTTTTTTTTACTTTAAAATTATCTTGATTGAAATGTCAAAAGCTACAAATTTACTGCGCATGCATGACTTGTCGACAACTGTGCTGCTACTGGAGTGATGTAAAATATGGGTTTTTAGAAGACCACTTTAAATGAATGAATCTTGTCTGTTATATTTTAAAAGGCTTGGTAGAAACACGAGTTGGCAATCTTCAAACAAATGTCATTCTTTCAAAATCTTGTGTATGCTATACTTACTTATGTTTAGAAATAACAAAGCTATGCGATGTTTTTTTTGTAAAAAATATCTTTTTATTCGTGACTGATTCAAATCAAACAATTTGAATGCTCTAGTAATTTTTTTTGCATATATTCAGTACGTAGGCACTTTAAATGCGTTATAATATACATAGGTATCTATACTTATGTATGTGTACAGTGTCATTTTTTCTAATTCATCAGTAATGTCAAAAATTTGCTTAATTCTGCCAGTTAAAACTGCAAGTCCGTCTTAAAGGCAGAGTTACAAAAATACATTTCAATTACAATTTCATAGGTATACAAGATACAGTGTATGTTTATGTAGGTATAAACAGGTATATCTTAAGGATGACAGCTATAGTGTATAGAGGATATTACTAAATTGGTAATATTATTGCAGGATTAAATAGGGCAAAGCATATAGTATAGAATGGTATAGAGTATCACCTTATACAAGAAGACAAATTACGCCCTGTACCGAAACAACATCATAAAACTGATGCAAAAACTTTCAAGGAAACTCTTTAATTATTTATATAACTATAAAATATAAAAATCTAAAACATGAGATACTATGTAAAATTGTTTTGAAGATCAAAGAAGCTTAAGCATATTATGTCCTATTTATCCAGTAATCCAGACTCCCTACACTTATTATTAAAAAACTTTTCAAGTAAATTAGCACATCTGTAGTACTCCGTCTCTTGGCTGTTGTAGGTGCGGCAGTTGGTAAAAATACGAGTCATATCTGCAATAAATAATTTTCTACTGACGTAGTAACCCTTTTTCAACCGTTCTGCCATTGTTTTCAGGTCTGCAATAGTAGTCATACAGAATATTAGTCACTAACTAAAACAAAGTCATGATACTTCTTAAAATAAAAATGTATCCGTATAACATACCCATTGGAAACTGGATGTAATCGTAATAATCAGGCACTTCGTTTTTATCCACTGGCTTGACAAATGGCCAGGAAGCGTGATGATTTTTCACTTGGTTCAAAATAGACTTAAATACCGTTGTAAGGTTGGGTTCATCCTCTCTCTTAAATACTGGCAAGTCTATTCCGCAAATCGCAGCCGCTCTTTCCAAACCAGGAAGTTCTTGCATCTTTTGGCCATCTTTCCTTTGTATTCCTGGCATCTTGAGGGACTGAAAACAAAATTTTTGTGAGAATCTTCTAACAAAACGCGATGTTCGCAAAAGCAAATATAAATTTACCTGTAATTCTTCGTATTTCCTTTTCACAATCTTCATCATTATTTGCTTCTGTCTCCGAACAACTGTGGTGAATTCAGTGTAGCGAATACAAGGGTTGAGCTCGCAGTGCATCAGGGTTGCCCCTTCGTACTCTTTTATAAAACCTTGGTACATGGACTTTTGAACTGTGATATCCATGCTGAAACCTTGCTTCTTGAAGTAACCTACAATTAATTCATAGAGTTTAGAAAAGGACTGTTGAAATACGTGACGTGGGTGTGCATTGAATAAATCCGACATAACAAATGTATCTTTTTAAAAATTGTAGTAAAATTCGTTTTGTTAAATAAAAATACTCTTGGAATTAATACGATAGGATGTAGCGGTAATGGTAGATGACATTTTATTTTCTTACGTGTCAAAAACAAGCCGAGTAATGTACTCTTTCGGCATTCTGGGCAACTGATGAGAAAATACATTTTGGAGACCAATAAGCCACATCATAGTTTCTTTCGAGACGCCAGTGGATAACGTGTTTCCTACTACATGACAGGAGATAATACGCTTAGATTCTTCTTTCCTTGCTGCTTCGTCCCTAGCGGCCGAGTCATCAAAAAGCGACTGGTAAATTCAAATGTGTGCATTAGACATTATTCATTTTGATTTTTTGAATTCAATATAATCGTAACAATCCTATGTTTAAAACTTACATCCTTTTCCCCACAAATTTCAGAGTCCTCCAAGTCCCGGCAAATTTCCAAAATGAGATCTTTGGACAAATCACTTCCTTCAATACTGCCTATAACGCTGTCAATAAAACTCGTGGAAGCAACTGAAGGATTATCTCCTCGAAAAGCAGGCTCCTCCTTAATACTAGGCCGACTTGATACAGCAGAACAAGCTGCAGAAGGATGTTCATGAGGCTGATCCACATCCATCTCCTCAGCTTCTGCTGTTTCTACTGGTTCTTTTTTAACTACCGTTACAGTTGAAGTGGGGGTAGCAGCCTTACCTGCGACAGTTGACGCCACGACGGCTGCTAGATTGGGTGCTTGTTGGGCTACGGACTGGTTTGACTGTGCCTGCTGAGCACGTGGTTGAGCATGGGGAGGTAACAATGGTCTAAAGTTTACATCCCAAATCGGGCAATTTGGTGTATGAATAGCTTCTTCAACAGAGTCCAGGAACCTGTTGCGATATTTACATAAATCAATCAATATCCATCCAAACAATCTTAAAAAAATCGAACACATTAATGAAGAGAAATTTCGTTTGTATTTACCCAGGGAGAAGTCTTGCATAAAGCTCTCGTTTAGTCGGCTGGATTTTCTCTTGTTCCATTCGGAACTTTTCCAAGATTTGTTTCTTTACGTTTGGGAAAATTTCCTTCATCAACTGTCGACCAAATATTGTCGCCACGTCGTACTTAGGCAGGGAGTCACATAGCGTGGGAGCGTGACACAATATAAGCCACCTTAATCACAAAAAATTTCAAACATTGTTCAAAAAGAAACACCAATTCGACGCGTGACTGCAAATTTCATTTCCAATCATGCCCCAGTCGCTCAATGCATAAATGCAAATGGAAGCTCTCTTTGGACGTGAAGTATCTGTTTTTTATTTTGATTACTTTGTTTTTATTTTCACACCTACCTTGTATACATGTGTTTGTAAACATCGTATCCCGTTGAGCCAACACGTACCGCAGCTACCGAGGGTGAGTCCATTTTACAATTGTTAATCGTATGCAACAATATTTTTCCTAAGTCTACAATAGCCACCCATTCAAAACTATTTACGTGACAGTATCTAAAGGCAATTAAAGCCATTAACGCTCTACTAATCGACGGCTCCTCGTATGGGGGTCTACCCAACGTTGCAAAGTCTGGTAGGGGTGAACAACATGTAGCGACACTTTTTCTCAACAGACGGAACAAGTAATGGAATATTTGCTTTGTTTCTGGGTCATCCATTAAAGGATCCTTTTGAAGCACCAAAAATATTGTTTCAATATCTACCATTGTTCCAATTAGTTCATCTATTGCAATGTCTGTTAACTTGACGAGATCTGATATATGTTTTTCTGCAAGACAGAAATTCATGAAAATTAACAATTTATTCCCATTCAATCGGTTTTCAATTCAAATAATTTAAATACGTAGTGTGTATATATAATTCCGATTTACCTAGAGAATGTGTACAATTCCTACATGGCTCATTAGGATTTTCCATCTGACTTTCTGGAGTCGCACTGGTACTATTGGATGGGAATAAAAAGTTTCTCCCAGCATGAATACTCTTCCACCCAGCACACTGGCAGCCATCCATCTAAAAATCAAGTAAATCCCAAAAATAGTCAATCATAATCATAATAATAAAATTTTTGTAAAAATTTTAAGTATGCAAAAATTAATCATCCCTCAACTTACTTTACACGCTGCATGCGTCGCCAACCTCAAAATCTTATCTTTCCTCTCCAAATTCCTAAAAGCAGTCTTCCTCGATGCAATCCTCGCCGGATGCCATATCCTACTCTGGAGTTGCAACGCTTGCGCACTGGGCATTCCCCCTTGTCCCTGGCCCTGGGGAA
>JAHZNG010000693.1:0-10945 GCA_027744375.1 Orchesellides sinensis
CTCTTACATAGTTTACTACTGATCAGTGTTTGTATTCAAGATTATATCTGTGTACTTTTACGGTTTCTTGGTGCTAAGATGAAGTTTGACGTATAAAAACATTCTTAATTTCTAAATCAAGGTCTCGCATTTAGAAAAATGTACATGCATATAATACCTACATACGAAATCTGATATGTGCTGGGCTTAAGTACATGACCCCGAAAATGGATCGCATATTTATTTTGCACTTTTATCGGCATTGTGTTACATAGGTATTAATTTCTTTCGTTCATAAAATGTTCTCGCATATCTGAATCTAAAGAGATTAGTATGATGTTGTTTACATTGTCGTTGCTTTATAACAAGAAAAAAATCATTTGCTTTTCAATCCAAGCATCAAGAATACCTGAAGAAGTTAAAACTTTTAGGTATAAAATGCAATCGAGTAGTTTTAGAACTCTTGAGTAAAGTTTCGAGGCAGAAGTAGCGTAAGGCAATAGGGAATCGAATACAGTAAAGTGGTGCAAGCATAAAAGCGAAGCAGACTGGCATGTGTCATCATTATTGGAAGAGTTTGAAAGGAACCATTTCGCTTATTTAATGAATGTCCCATTTCAAGATGCTTTAATTACGATAAATATCAACAGCTTTACCTGAAGTACTCGCTGGCAGGTGAGGTGGCGTTAGGCGGCCGTATGAAACCTCGCCGTCCTTTACCATCTCCACCCCTCGGGAATGGGGCACGATGAGACACGTTAAAGAAGTTGTTTCCACCCCACGGGAGCATTCCATCACTATTGGATTCCACTGACGTTGAAGCTACTATCGTGTCATTGAGATAGTCATCACTGTCACGTAGAATAGCTGATGCAGCCCCGTCTAGGTCGTCGATGTAGAAATCTTGGTCTGTCAACGCATCCGGATTGAAGCACTGCTTCGAGTTCCAAGTGTTATTACACGAAGTCCATGGGAGAGGGGATGAGAAGGAGCTGATAGTGAAGTGGAGGGACCAACCCATGATCGTGTTGTAATAGAATGACACAAAGTATGATACGGTCACGGCACAGTAGCCAACACCTTTTTTGTGCAAGATGGCAGGACATGTTATGAAGTATAGAGTGACAGGTGCACAAAAATTGCAGACAAGGAATGGTTTTTATGCATTATCTAAACAGTATAAAAGGGATTACATATATGTATATGTTTAGATTCGGCATACCTTTAAAAAGCGGACAGATTTTCCACATACTGATGGGACCTTGACGGATAGATTGTCCTAGTAATAACTCCATGTAGAACACAGGAAGGGCAGTAAAAGCCAATAGTAAGAAGTAAGGTATGAGAAATGCACCTAAATTGCACATGTATACATATACTATATTCATATTTTCAGTTATTAGTGACATTTATCAATTTGGCGAAGAGTGGAAGTAGATAAATTTACATCCATCCCACTCCCCCCACCACTGCCACTTCCTCTCTTTTCATGTGATCCTCTCCCAGAGTCTCCCCCTCCTGGATCATCCACATTGCTATTAGAATTCCGACTAGTTGGCATCATGTTACTGTCAGTTATCACATGCTTTTTGGGGTTTCCTAATCTGCTCATTTTAACAAGGGATGAGTCTACTGGAGATCCTTGAAATTAAAAGAGTATTCATTTCTTATTTTAGATGAACCACACGTTTGAATAAAATACCTATCTGCCACTATCGAGGTATGTAATGCCTCTTTGTTAAAAACATTGTTTGCCCGATGACACATTTAATTGTAATGTACTCATATAAATCACAATATAAAATCAACAACAATATATGCATGTCACATGTAATCAGGAGCAGCTCAAGAGTGCACAATATACATACATTGTGTTGGCTATGATTACTAATTACACAATAACATTGTTAAATAGCAATGGATGCAACTGTCGCCTGCTCTAAATTTGTTTTTCTAGCTAGTGGTCAGTACTTTGAACCATCCTACATCTTCAAGATAGGAATTGACTCTTGACCAAAAATAAATTCCGTCTTTAGCTATAGTTCCAAATATGGACACAAACAAACATAAACCACAATTAAGAAAAATTGGGCTAGTCAATGGGCCCTGGCAAGTTTACATATACTACTGCTTAAAATCTAAGTGAATCAGCAAAAATTTGTTTTAAATAGTCGAGTTGTTGACAACGACTGCACTTACAACTTACCCATTTAATTTAATAATAATACCATCTTGGATGTTAAAGACATTTAAAAGGATCTTTTAATCATGAATATGATGGGTAAGACGGTAAATCGTTTTTTGATTGGGAAAGACAAGCTTAACCCACACAAAAAGCCAAATCGTCATTCTCAATTTCAGCAAATTCATCGTGACAAAGCAATACGCACGTTGAAGAGTCGTACAAACCATGACTGCTGCTAGGACTGTAATTAACTGAAGGACAGAAGTCGCATAATAAAAAATCATCAATTATTTATGAGAGTTCTGTTGCAGATCAAAATTTGTTCAATCATGCAAACGATGCAAACAACATATATATATACGACGGTTCTTTACTGGTAAATTCGTTTTTAACGCGGCATGTAATCTTCAACTGTCAGTGTTCTGCATAGCCGTAACAACTACGATTAGCCACAAACTTAACATCCGCACGTTGAGTCTCTTTCCACCCAGGGGTTCTTGCAATAACTGCAGCTGTAAATGGCAACTTGTGGAAGAAGTCTAATTGACCCCTGCATGAAATGGAAATTCGTACAGCTTTTGAAGATTACGCATTGTTTTTGATGACAATTTAAAAACTTAAAAACTGAAAATTGTCCGACCTACAGCTTATTGTAAATAAAATTCAATTATGGTTTAACAACCAACACTTAATCCCTAAAAAAGCATAACATTGTACAGATTGATCTACCAATCTATTACATATAGGTTCGGGTGCTTGATGTTGATAAAGTATCAGTTACTTTTAGTGTAACTATGCTATAAGGAAAGGTTATTGAGATTATTCACGTGAACACGAACGCATGCTTTCTTTATCGAGAACGTTCAGACTTTGTCTAATGAATCAATGAATTTAAACACTAAAAAATCTTATGGTCTTTCAAAGCAATGAACTAAAACTGAAAATTGTCCGACCTACAGCTTATTGTAAATAAAATTCAATTATGGTTTAACAACCAACACTTAATCCCTAAAAAAGCATAATATTGTACAGATTGATCTACCAATCTATTACATATAGGTTCGGGTGCTTGATGTTGATAAAGTATCAGTTACGTTTAGTGTATCTATGCTATAAGAAAAGGTTATTGAGATTATTCACGTGAACTCGAACGCATGCTTTCTTTATCGAGAACGTTCAGACTTTGTCTAATGAATCAATGAATTTAAACACTAAAAAATCTTATGGTCTTTCAAAGCAATGAACTAAAACTAAGACAAGAATTTGGGGGTAATGTAGAACGCATGTACAAAGCATGTAGAAAGAATTCGCTCTTCCTCCTAAAACATACATTGCTCGTGGTTATCAACTCGTCTGCGTAGCCTATGGCAAACTTGAGCCGAGCCATCTTATCTAAACATCAGTATCAAGATATATCAAGTATCTATACCTTAAGAGGATTGTGATTAGACCAATAACATCATTAATTATTGATGGGTGAAAATGTTTTGACATCGGATAATGTTACGTTTGATCTCTGAGACAAACGCAAAAATGGTAATTATATTTTTTGGTATTTTTTCAAAATATATCTTCTAAATCCCGTTACTTGACATGCATTGTATAACGATAACAATACACTATAAGGTTCTAACAAATCATTTTCTTATTTGACCGAACCCCTTTTTGATATCTTTCTCCATCTTCTTCTGCACCTTCTTCGACTACAACGCCACGCCACAAGTACCACTTCAACAGAAATTGAGAAATGCATGATCGCAATGTTAGAAGTAAAGAGTTCACAAAACTATTTCCTTTTTTCTATTCCTCCTCTCCTACTTTCTCATAATATTCCTTATCGTCATTCCCACTTTCGCTGTACAAAATCCCAAGTATACAAAAACTGCGTACCTCTCTACAAAGAGTAACCTAAACTGATGAATAAAAATGAACAACGGAAGGAAAGAGGAAAAAGCAATACATATGGATCAATGAATAGCAATCAAAATCAAATGCTCAGTTGTTTGGTTGGTTGGTTGGGCAGAAAAAATGTACAAACCGCTTTGCTTGGCACTTTATTGATGTCATATAGGTTTCGGGACGACAAGAGAAAAGCCGATCCTGATCATGTTGCTGATGCGGTTTATTTTGAAGATGACAAACGATATGATATACTACTTACACACTATTACTACTACGTTGCATCACGAGGAGACATTTTAATGTGCAAATACTTACGGAAAACACGATCATCCTCTCATACAAGCATTATTATCACCATCACCATATCTTGGCCGGGGCAACGTAATAAAAGCTTGGGCAAAGTGGTTGAAGAGAAAGATGAAGATGTCAAGCAAATACATAAAGCAGTTCGGAGGAGACAACAGTCCAAGGAGATAAGTGTCGTTTTGTTCATTCCCTGTGTTATCGTCAATGTCCCAATACTTTCTTTCTCCGTATGACTGACTTTTCTACTACAACTACGTCAAAACACATGAGAAAAAGAGAAGAGATGCGACGTGATGATATGCGGCGGTACGTGAGATTCCCACATATAAAATTCTTCTCTAGTGTATAGGTTCCGGAAAAAACCTTTCTGATATTTGCACCACCACCATCATCGTTTGACTTAAGATATTGTCCTTGTTTGACTTTCCTCAACAACAAAAATGAGTCTGCTTTGCTCTCATTACTTTCTCTGGCAGACGGGAGGAAAACAAGTCGATGGAATGATGATGGCTTACTCATTCCCTCACAATTTTCACCATTATTTCATTAATCAGTTCATAGCTCTTTTCAGACTGTCATCGATAGTAGAATATTATACATATAAAATAGAAAGAAAGGGATGGGTAATTTTGAGACAGTCATATGAAAATATTGACTACATGACTGATTAAAGACGATGACCAACAACACAATGCTATGCTTCATCAGTACCTCTGTGGTCTGGCCATTAGGTATCGTACCTATTGTATTATGCCTATAATTTTTTTAAACTAAAAACTACAATATTTTATTGAATTTCGCCGAATCTCACGCTTACTTCAGCAAAATTTTAAAACTTTTACCCTACTCCCGAATTCAGATAAGTTATTTAGTTAGTTACAAATAGAGAATCATGAAAGTCTATCGAAAAGTAGGAGAGGACACTAAACTGGTCAATTAATATTATCCTTATCTTCAAGAAAGTATCCCTATTTATATACCTAAAGATGCATAATATGATCACGGGTTGGAAACAGGCAAAGGCAATAAGCCAAGTGTTTTTTGGATGGTTTGGCAATTACAGAAAGATTGCTAATTACCAACCAGGGTGCATGCAGAGTATAAAAGTATTAAACAGTGCATCCAACCTTGCTTTCCTGACTCTAAAGTAGTCTTCGTCTTTTTCTAGTGATGTAGCCGTATGTCATTCTCTTAGGGCTTGACGTTTCGTTATTAAACTTTTATAAGAATCATTTTTATGTGAATATTGAGAGAAATTAGAGATCGCGAAAGGAAGCTCAAAAGATCACGGGTTGGAAACAGGCAAAGGCAATAAGCCAAGTGTTTTTTGGATGGTTTGGCAATTACAGAAAGATTGCTAATTATCAACCAGGGTGCATGCAGAGTATAAAAGTATTAAACAGTTCATCCAACCTTGCTTTCCTGACTCTAAAGTAGTCTTCGTCTTTTTCTACTGATGTAGCCGTATGTCATTCTCTTAGGGCTTGAAGTTTCGTTATTAAACTTTTATAAGAATCATTTTATGTGAATATTGAGAGAAATTAGAGATCGCGAAAGGAAGCTCAAATTTGATAGGGAATTTGAAGCAAACTTGCTCGTATTGTAGTAGACTTTCATTTGAAGACTAAAAGAAACAAGTGAGGCATCATTAATTAAACTTTTGAACCATGTGCTAATAAATACCTATTTTCTCTTTTTTATAGTCAAACCTTTGAACCTGGAACGTTACTTCTTATCAGAGGAAGAATTTGCTGACGAAATGCAGATGATGATAAAATGTGGGGATTTAATTTTTGCGATCCCTTACAAAATTTTATGAGTCACTAGGGGTCTAGACGTCTCCTGCAGGGAAATACATAGCTCGTAGTTCACTACTTCTCTAGGTCAATGATTGTACAGATAGTGATGAAGAGATTTTACTACTAATTAAAGTTTTATAGTGTAATGTATGTGATGAAAAATATATTATACATTAATTACCTTCGGAATGTTTGGTGACTGCTATACAGTAGCCGTCATCTTGATAGTAGGTTTGCGAGTTGGCCCTACCATGCTGGCTGCTGCTACTGGGAACAATGGCAGAGGAAGGACTAGAAGATCTACTGATAAGTAATGGATCCCCGGCCAGGTAGCCACTTGTCGGTTTCTCACCTTCCTTACCACTAGTTACAATAACGCTTCCCATGGTACTTGGTTGGACGGAGGTGGAGCCAGCTTGATATTGGTTTTTACCTGATAAATAATTAATACGTTTGTTTTAGAGACAGACGACACACAATAAAACCTTTCATCTTCTTATAAAAAACAAGTTTATAATAAAGTCGGAGGATGAAGATTTTTTGACAAAATAAAACACCAAACTTGCATCTACTTTCATAGTTCAAAATTTATGCTGTAGAAACAAAGGTGAAGGTGTGTGTGATGCATACCAAATTGGATTTTTCCCAGCCACTTTCACTTTCTCCACAACATACAAATGTATTGTGACCTTATAAAGATGCATTTAATCAAACGCCTTCTTCAATTCCAATTGCTAGACACATTGATTTTCATTGGCATACATGTTGATATTATAAAGCATGTATAAAACATTGTATAAAAGTGTGTTGCAGAGTACAACAGATGTTGCCTGTATATATTTCCTTTTGTCACGCAATCGGTAAAACCTTCTGTGCAGATTTCCGCCCTTACCTTATTACAGCACAGTTTCATGACTTTACGGAAGAAGAAATGAAATTTCAAATGCCTACCGACTCATATGGTGAAAGTCTGTCAGAAATCGGCACAGATTTAAGGTGAATCCTTCCCTAACCCACATAATGCATACATCCCGCAAATCTGTATGACGACATGGTATATTGCATGGTAATCGAATACCACCAACGAACGAATGAAAGAGGAATCAGTCTGGGAGAGATAAAATACAAAATGCGTGAATCTTTCTTAACTTTTACTCTCTCTTTTCTCATAAATACCAAAATAAAAACAGGTTAAAAGGTTTCCGTGTATACTGTACCCACTATCATTGCATTCGTTTAGTTTTTTTCGCTGTGTTATGTTATTTTGTGAGTGATGCCGATACTTCAAAACCAGTCACCGCAGCTAGAGCTCTTTCACTCCACAACAAAATATATGTATCTTCCTGCAGGCTACTATATATGTGCTCTGTGTACGATCAAGCGTGAAACCACGGGAAGAAGAAAAAGGGATTTACTCAAGCATTCCCAGTCAATTCAATGAATGCATCACGTCAAGTTAAAAGCAAGGTGGAGTATCCAGTGTAAAGCTCTCCGTAGATGCTTTCTTCCACTTTCTTTTTTCATCTACAAAAAAATCGTATACACTTATGTATTCCGTCAAGGAAAAAGAAGAATAAAATCAAGACAAGAGGAAGGAGATCGGCAGGCATCTACATTTGAATATGTTTTGAAGAGAGCAAAGGATATCAACAAACACAACAATACTGATGATGATGATGACGATAATAATATAATAAAAACGAATAGATGGATGTTTTTTCAAGAAGTTTTCCTTCTCACTTTACATAATATTGTATTTTTCCATCCTTTCTCTCCTTCTACCTTCAACTTCAGTATCCCGTATCAGTTCCTGCGACTTGTAAATCTTTGCGTTTTACCTGTGACCTGATTACTATATGTATTATGCGTAGTGTACGTATGTACCTTACGTATTTCAAAAGCAACATGCATTAAAAAGTTTATATCACGAATCTCATGGAATGGAGATATGATTGCCTATTAACGAATTTCAAGTGGAGAAGTATTGTGTGCTTTTGAAATGGCATTTGCGAGGTTGACATAAAGTTTCAAGGCATTTTAAAACGTAGGTAAATTGTTTTTAGAACTTACCAGCAGCCGTTTTAGATGGCAGATTCCCTACAAGATGCAAACTTTGGGACTGGGGAATAGCCACACTTTTTCCATTAACTGTTGTGCTACTGTTGCTAATGTTAAGATTGGAATTAGTACTGCTACCGCTCGGGCTGACTTTGGGTGATGGGTCATTACTGTATGCAATAATTTGTGAAGAGGAGGATCTCCCAGGCTGTGATGTTGGAGTAGTACTCACGCTGGTTGGTGTACCTCGTCTCTCGTCATTTGTTGCAGGAGATGAGTGTCTCTTGAGGGAATGTCGAAGAAGAGGAATTCTAGCTTCACTAATTCCTTCCCCCAACTCATCCCCACCAGCAGTAATACTGGCTAAAGGATTCTCAATAACTTTGATCGGCTCCACTCTCGGCATCTTTTTGTCTGTTGCAACGTAAAGTTTTTCAGCTTTCCTTTTAAATAGTGTAAAAGTAGCTCGGAGATATGAAAAAACGAGTTGACAAAACAAACTGAAAGTTAATGAAAGCTACAATTTCTTGGCACGAAGTACGCTTAAAAATGATTTCCCCTCACGATGTATACATTGCTTAGTTGATCTGTATTTTATACGCAGACCGTTATCTACCAATTTCATATCACACATTTTGGGGGTAAGATGCGTTCGTGTGGTAGTTGTGGATGAATAAGACTCATATTAGGAAAGGGGTAAGAACGTAGGAACATGCGGCAAAGATCTAGTAATTCTGTAAGTAGAAAGTTGATTTCCTCAAGAGTAAGCTGTTTAGTCCTCTAGTGAGCTTTAGTAGGGCAAGGTCCAGAAGTAGGGAATGAAAGCTCAACAAACGTTGTTGTGGATTCCACTGTAGCAAGAGTTGAAAATCTTTTCTATCCAGAAAAAATGATTGCATCTTCCTGAAGACATGGAAAGAGAACTGGTAAAACTTACATCAAATGCTTAACTACTTAAGATGAAAGTCTGGTTTTATAACAATACAAACATGAAATAAAGTAATAATATTTCAAAATTATTAATTTTGCTGTAAATGAATCGGTATTCTTACTTATTTAAAAAGCATCTATTCTAAAAAATTAATTTGTTCTTTATTAGCAATCATGTATTCAAGCTGAATTTTAATGTTTAGATCAGAGAATGCATATAAATTTTTGTAATCGCTTACTTTTATACATGCCGAAAATAAACGCATTCTTAACGTGTTTTAATGAAAATGAAGACGGAATAACACAATTTATGTTTTTCATATTAATATGTCGATGTGAATTCTAATAAAGTTCTTGTCGGTCGCATTTTTAGTGTTTCAGCCGATTATTAAGTGATGAAGTATGTATTCAGTTGGAATACCATGTTATGAACAGGATTTTTTCTGATAAGCGAAAAATTCCCCCCTATGTTGAATCGTCTTGGAATGACTGTGTGTACTAACCCTACATTTTGTTTACCACTGATACAAATGGGCGAAACGTGCTTCAACTTTTTACGGTTGTATTTTCTGTGAAGATTGTGATGAAAAGGAAAAATGCAAGCAAAACGGTGTTCGTACGAGATGCGAAAGGGAAACAGAATAAAAGCCTTAGTGAGGGACTTTACCAGAAGCAAAAATATGAGGACAAGTAAAGGAAAACTAGGAGTGTTGGCTTTGCTTAGACTCAACTTGTCCTATTTTCAGTTTTCAGAATAATTCAGAAATAAAGAGAAATTTGGCATCCACCCGTGTACACAGTAGTTTTACATATTTTTATCACAAATTGTCAGAATTACATATATTAAAGAATAATGCCTTATGTTATGGAGCATATCGCTGAATCATGTATTTATGTCTAGTTCAGAAATTCACCTGCAGATTTATGAATATGTACAAATACACGCCCAGATGTATATCAGATATTGCGTATTGTAATAAAGTTTGATTGAAACCTAGTAATGCATGACAATGACAACATTTTGAAAGCTTCTTGTTGATTTTTGATTACCCGTGATTCTCTGACGTTTATGCGGATCAGCAAGAAAATAAATGGAAAGACGGATGTGTTACAGTTTACATAGTGGGAGTCCGGATGTGACTTGAAACTTAAAAAGATTAATTTTTGTATTGTATATAATCAAATATGTACGTATGTTGCATATGGGTTTAAAGAAGCTTACTTACGTACACAAAATGTTCTTTTCATTTTCATGATTGCATTTATTAAGGTAGAGAGGAAATGAAAAATAAAATGACGGAAAGAGTAGAAAGTAGCGTAGGAGGCGTAGGATTTTTACTCAGCATCAGAGTTATTTTCTTTAGCTTTTATTCGCCCATTGTTAGAACTTTCTCCAAGGTACGCATTGAACAAGAACATACGTTCATGCATGTGTATAAGTCTATACACCCTAAAGACAAAACGAGAAAATGTTTGACTCCATATCAGCTAGTCATTTTCATGTCGATAGCATGCATGCACTATTTAATTACAAACATGGAGGAATTCAGAAAATTGTGTTGAATTCCTTAAATTACATACAGACCATGTATTTCATCCATTATATGAATATGTGTTCTATTTTATCACCTTAATTAAACGAAGGCCGCGCCGCTACACAGTCTGGATATAAGAAACTACTACATTGACATCGTCAAAAATAACGTTTTAATTTGAATTTTCTGGTATTTTATGTACGCACACTCTACATTAACTAATCATTTACTGAATGGTCTGATGTAAAAAA
>JAHZNG010000694.1:0-21720 GCA_027744375.1 Orchesellides sinensis
CATAGGTAATGTAGCATTCATAATATGTACACAATTGGAGATAAATCAGAGCATCTCTCACAAAATCATTTATACGTTATATATCCAGAATATTCATAATGTTGTATGCACGTTTGGTTGCCGTTGGTGATCTCACTTTTACCTACACTTTTTCAATGTTATTCCTTCTTCCCTTCCCGTCATGTTGTGGTATTGACTACTATAAAATCTATTGTTTCATATTTATTACGTGTCTCTCAGTACCATGCATAATAAATGCTACTCATAATACAGCTTCCAGCAATTTTACAGGCTCTTCTTCCTTTGTTGTTGATGTTTTTTATATGTGATGCACATTTTCCCTCCTAGTGCCATGCTATGATAACAAATTGATATTGCGTACAGTCGTGCTTGGTAGAGAAGGTATACTTAAAGTATAGAGACTGGAAATAACCGACAAGGGAAGGGTTTCTATAGTGAATGTAGAAAAGGCTTATACTTAAAATGAACATATACTTATATTACCTATTGAGGTGAGAGAAATAAACTTTGAAACCACATATATCAGGTTCCAGCAAAAGAGCACAGGAATATGGCATTCTAATGTAAGTGGCTCGCTGCAACAGCAGGTAGTAGGTTTTTGGAAGGTAATATTCACACTATATGCCATGCCAGTTTTGGAGGATGCTGAAGGTACATGCATGGGTAGGGTTGAGTTTGCCTAGTCATCTTCTCATTCTTCGATTGGAATTGAAGCACAATGATAAAAATGATGAGGAAGAGAATTTCTGGCGTGGAATGCCCATGTTTCTGTTTGGGAAGAAAGGCTGAACAAAAATCAAATGCTGCATGCATACTTTACATTTATTTTATGCATACAATACAATTTTGTACTTGCTAACGCGCCATCCGATGATATCGGCTGGAGGGCTGGATAGACAGAGAGACCCTTTTTTGTTAATATCTCTAATTTCACAAGGGGAGAGCAACGTGCACATGGTTGACGGTTGATGTTGATAATCTGCCAACATGCTTTAAAAAATTTATCAAGCTTTGCTAAATGTACTTGCTGTTTTGCCTTTTCTTCTTCCCAACCGAATGTAGCTGGAAGCGCGCTTTTCTTTGCTTTGTAAAAAAACAAACTTTGCTACACTTGAGAATTAAGTAGTGGCTGCTTAAAGAGTTAGCTCCCATGTGCATTATGACGTCATGGCATTTCTGGAACAAAGGTGTTACATGTCTGCGTATGTATATGAATTAATGATTTTACTTATAATAAAAGAGCATGTTTTATGTGGATGCTTATAAATGAAGACATGAAGCCGGTAGTGTCCTCGCTAATTGTCTACAGAGCAACAATAATGAAGGAAAGTTTGACTTCTTAGAATAATGTTCGCAAACCTTTGCTTTTTGATTTCTCAGCAAACCTACTACTAGCTGTAAATGACTGTTCAAAATTGAGAAAATGTTTATTACGATACTACACTCAACATTAATACGCATATCAAATAAAAATTATACTAAAATTATGCTAAAGTATGAAATACTCCGGATGTGTATGTTTGTATTCAGGTTTAGAGCCCATTATGCACGTGTTTTTTGTTTGAACATGTGAAACGCATGTCTATCTTGTCCCAACACTGTTTGAAATTCAGCTCGAAATACTTTTAGTTTTATAACCTAATCCAGCCTTTCCCGTCGTCAAACTGGTAAGTCGTCGCAAAGCCTGTGAAAGAGCAGATCTCTGACTTACAGCCGCATTCGGAGAAAATCTTGCCGGAAGAAAGATAAGAACTAAGAAATAGGGATTTTTATACTGCTACCCACATTCAACGTCCATAACCGGATTGAATGGATATGTTTCATCGGATCTGATTAAAACATAGTAACATAAAACATAGATTGTAATAGTTACTCCCTATGATAAAGACCATGGTTTGTCATGAAGCAGATGTAAAAGTAAGGTAATCATGAAACCATGTTGGTAACGTTAATATCGGATCTGCGTATTGCATACATAGTACAAAGTTTTGTATATCATAGGTATATGCGTACTTACACTCAACATGAACATACATTTCACTCACCCTTTCTAAGGGTATATTTACACAAAACAAATATCCTGCATGTTAGTAAATGGCATCTGCCACCCTCCTTAACTCATAACTCTCACCCTCACTCACTGCAGTAATAACATTCTGTTACATAAATACACATCAGAACTTCCACATGAATACATGCAATGCAGGAGTTATGCCATGTCCATGTGGCTCTGTTTATATCCACAATTTAAAAAACTAAATGGTAGCAACGGGTTATGTAAACGTGAAGAGGGAACATGAAAGCAAAGTAGTAAACTCAGCATTATACTATACTTTATGTGGAGCCAGAGAATACTTTTTGATCATCGAAAAATAATGTACACATACACAAATATTCAAATGCATTAAATTCAAAACAGGGATGTTCTTCAATGCTGTTTTATATCACGTCATATGCACACAAGCCTAAAAAAACACTTTCCTGACGGAAGTACATGCTACATGCATAAAACCGTTTTCCAATGTCCCTTCCCATTCAAAAACTGTTCCATTTCATTTCTTCAAATAGTTATTTTTCTGAATGTTCCCTCACAAACTTCCCTTGTTCCTGACTAAGCCATTTCACATTTTTAGAAAAAAAAAAGAGAATCTTTTCCGTGACAGATATAAACAAATCCTGCATTGTAAGGATGGTGAAGTTCAAACCAATCTGAATAGTCTGTATTTTCTCATCATATTTATTCACGTTAATTTTACCAAGCAGCCAAGCTTACTTTTACTATGCTACGCCCTAACCGAAATTACCCTTTATCTTGAAATAAAATGGATGGAAAGTATCCCATGCGTGTTACGTTCTGGTCAGCCTTTGTCGGACGGATCATGTCTCCATGTGTACAACTTTAAGGGTCATAGTCATATGCGAAGAAAGTAACTGAAACAATGTGAACCCTCCAGAGATATACGTTGGTACTATTCAATGGGAAAATGTTTGAATATTATGAACAAACACGATGAAGCGGTTACATAAAAAGAAGCTTCCAAAGCGGGTTATTGCAATAGCTCCTACCGAATAGCATGGCATTACATATCAATAGCATCTCAAACAATGCATACGCATGCAAATCATGAAGCAATACCATCTTGAACTTAACACCTGTATAAAAGAGACGGTATTAAAAATGAGCATACAAGCATACAACTCATTGTTCAGCGTGAAATGATCCACTTGAGTAATAAGCGGACGGGAAACAGGAATATAAGAGCCTTTGGCAAGTTATTATTCTGTCAAATGGATTTTTCCAAACGTTTCCATGTACTTACATTTTGTGCGTAACATTCCAGCTTATTGCATGAAAGAACGGAAGGGTGTCCTAATGAAAAGCTGACTTTTATGTTTACGATTTTACTAGCAAAAAAAAGAAACACCAGGACGTAACATAATCTTACGTCTGGTTTTGTTCTCGCTCACGTTTTTCTGCACACTAAAAATGAAAATGTCCCAGTTTTCCTTCCGAATCTTTTTTAAAGTGTTTTGGTTCCACTTTGAAAAACATGTAACCCTAGTAATGAGTCTCCTTTTTGTGAGCAAAGCTGCAGAAAGTAGAAGCACAGCCAGCAGCAATCATTTTATGTAATAGTTTTGTTATGTTTTTATGAGAGTGCATGCTGGATATAGACAATGGACAATGGAGGTTGTATGAATAAAGGGGAAACATTCTAAATCTCCTTTGTCGAGTCAGGAATATATAAAAATATACGGTGTGAATGTATAGTTGTAAATCTGAGATCCATATTATGGATGTACGTATATCCTCACATCTCCAGGGAAAAGGGTCCACCCTGCGTCACTGTTATGTTATATGTTCCTTGAACAATAACAATGATGATGACTACGATTGTAGTGATGATCCATTGGTTGGTATGTTTATGTGAGTAAGATGAAATCCTATATGGACCAAAGTGTGCATTTGAAAGATGCAGGCTTTAAGGGAACATTAAACCAGGCATGTAAAATACCATGGTAAAGCAAGAAATCATTTAGCATAGCCAGCAGCATCATGTGCAATGTAAAACGACAATAACACTCTAACTAGTTGAGCGATGCATTGAAAGAAGCCTTTTTCTTCCCATGACCGCAACAGGAAGAACAAAGAAATTGTAGGTATTACGGAATCAGGGATGGTAAAGTATGCCCGAGCACATGCATGCATACATGAGTGAATGTTACGCCCAGTACGTTTCCTAATTCAAGAGATTGGTTTGGTCGTCATGGAGCAATAAAGTGCGTTTTCATTTCTGTATAATACCTTTATCTCTATATATATTGCTCTTCACTCGCATTTATTTTTATTGTTGGCTCCTTGATCACGTTCTCCGTTTTTTGTAATCCTTTACCACTCCGGTAAAGAATCTTGGATGGATGAATATCTTCTGTCTGAAATTCAAAAGAGACAAAATATCCGTGCATTACACTGCTGCACACTACTAATTTAAAAGAAAGTTTTTTATAAGTCAGCAGTCAGACCGTTGTTGGGTTATGATGATGAAGCCCATGAAAAATCTTCAGTAATACTAGGCGGCAATATAATAAGAGCATTACAGAAATATATATGTGTATATCACACAAGCCTTTTATGCTTTGTAAGAAATTTTTCTGATTATTCTGTTTCGATAGTTGGGTTGCTGGTAGCGTCATTGTTATTACAGTAAAGTGAGCGCTAGAATAGACATGCCTCTCAAAGGATTCAATATGAACTTTATTATTATCATTGTACCCATCCGATTTCATTGTCCAGATAGAAGCGTCTTGTGATCATGTACGATGGATTTATGCATATGCATGGATGACTGACTATCTTATACGATTTAGATTACTATTACTGATATTAAATGCAGAAGTAACTAAGCTAACTTTACTTCTTCTGTCACGTTTTTTCTTTGCCTTTGTAATAGCATCAAATGGATTCAAGAGACTGGATGTTATGATTCAGGCATACTGAGTTTATGTTATGTGGCAATTTTGTACATAGTTTTCAATACAATATTCTTCAATTACTCACTTGTAAAGTGTAATAAAGTCTGGAAGATTTACTTTCCTTTGTTTAGCTTTGCCAGGGCTATAATATTTAACAATATGGAGCATATTGCAGCATCTTATCATTGCTTGTAAGAGCCCTGCCAATTAATCCTTCACTTTATTTTCTGAGAAGTCACCAGAATACTATAGGTAGGTTAAAACTGAAATCGGTTATGAAATTTTATTTGTGAATCTAATCCAATGGCTTACCATGATTTGAAAATCACCGATGTAAATTTAAAATGTGGGGTGTCCAAATTCTTTAGAAAACATAGAACCTCAGTCTATAGTCCAGCAATAACTCGTTTGATGCATGCATTCAAGTTATGAGTGCTCAGATAACATCCTGTACTGTTCTGCTCTGCATCAAGTGGCACTTCATATATGTCGGATTTAAAGAAAGACATACGTAAACACAAGAAAGGTACAAAACAGATAAAATACTCATGAAAATTTCGGACACTATCCCCATTCCACAGTCATGTGGGCTTGCTCATTTTAGACGTTTTAGACGAGTAGTATATTATTTCATAGTATTCTATTATAATTTGAGATACTCTCTTCCTCCTGTGTGCATACTGGAATAGTTTGAGGATTTCAATATTGCAGTCGTGTTATGCAACTACCATCGGGAAACTGACCTTTGATTGAATCTTCCAAGTACTATTTTTGGAAGATTGCTTTTACTATTTGTGAAACGGGTCGATTAACTCTTTGCAAACGGTCCCAAGTTGCATGTGCTTACTCAATTCCTCAGAGTACAACTCTATCATATTATGCACTTACAATCTACGCCTTAATCATAGAATCTTTGGAAATTTTGTGTAGGGCAAAGAATGAGTATTGGTTCTTAAAGTAATTTGTTTCTCTTCATGAAATACATTTTTTGTGAAGAATGGATAAAACACTGACATCAAATGCTATATTCATAATATAATTAATGTTTTTAGCAGAAATTTTCTTGGAAATTCAATTTATTATTTATTAACTTCCAATTTACGTTATCTTACACATGCAGTGATGTAGTGTAAGTTTAGTAGGCAGGGCAGATACAAGAGTTTTTTATCTGCTTAGAAATCACATGAATAATCCGAGCCAGCAATATTATTTACAGGTAACTAAGGTATTACGCCTAAATACGTCTCCATAACCTCTCACTGCACGATAAAAAAAACTATGGAATGTGTTCTTCAAGCTTCTGTAATGTAAGCTGCTCGGAGGGTTGTAAGTACGTGTCTATTCACATTCTTCCACTGAAAAGGGCAATAATTCTTCCCAGCTCCTCTCTCGTGAAAGTATCTCTGAAAAGCTTTTAAGAATTGCGTACTTACCTGTCTTGGTGATGTAACATGTAACTTAGGTACTTTACCGTTTAGAAGCAATAGGAAGAAAATGATGTGCACCTGTTATGCCCTGAGTTTCCTTAAAGAAAAAAGTATCATAATATCCTTTTGGGGGGTACTTTCCTCCTCATCCTGTGGTAAATATACTTAAATGGCTGAAAACGTGTACTGCTGGCAAGCATTGTACACTTCTCAGGTTCCCTTCCCTTGAAAGGCTTCTTTCTCACACTTTACCAAACAAAATTATCAACAAAGTATTCTTCAAAGTCATATGGACTTCGAAGAGGGTGGATGACTGGAAGAAAATGAAGGTTGGAAGGACTCTTTTTATTTTCATTTCACAAATATGACGATGATGGGGAACATATAAACCTTAGTATTACGTGTTCAGTATGTCGCATGGGGATGGGATATCCTTGTTTGCAGTTTGTCCATCTGTAGGTCCTTTGTTCAGGTGTATGCTCTTGTACAAAGCTTCCAATATGCAAGCGAAGTATTTACGTTTTAAATTGCAGGTCAAGTTTTAGATTCTCTATTGAGTATTTTTTAAAGTCATTTACGAAGAAAGTTGGAGCTTAACTTGCAACTTACTAGCCCGCAAACATAGAATTATAAGGAATCTCTTAATGTTAAGAGCCAAGGTAATGTATCAAAATTTTCAAGCCCTTTGGGGTGTTAGCTTGAAAAAAGTACCCCAGAGAATAGAAACGCATTCTTCTTATGACTTAAAGTAAAACACAAATGTACGGTAAGAACAACGTGACGGAAAATGAAGAATTATCTGTATTTTACATTTACCTCAAGGTTAAAATAAGTCATTGTAGGTAATGTGCAAAGACAAAGAGACGATATGGTCAATCCAATGGCACTCCTCCAGTTCAGTTCTAATGATGAACCATCCTGATTTTTTAGGTTCTCATACGTCAGGACTCGTTCAAAACTAATCATATTGACGTTGATTAATATACATTAAGTTAACTCCCCAAACCCAGTACCCATTACGATTACCACAATGCATCCCTCTATACCATTATTAAAAATGACAATGAAAAGTCTTAATAGTATACATCAAAATTCCTAATTTATACATTGCATGATGCTAGAATCCATGATAATTGTAGTATCCATTAAACTGTTAATTAATCAAATAATGAATTTGATGCATTTCAGTATTCATGCGAAACTAATCATGTAATTCGTTTCCTTTTTACGGCAGCTTAATCTGAATTACCATTAAATAGTAAACTCCCGTTAGGACATTTGCATTTGCATATAACATCTACATATTAACTGGAAATGTATTTTTCCTTAAAGAATATTCCATGTTTCTCAGAAAAACCAATTATTAGAGTCATGTTATGTTACATGGACCACTAAACGCTATAGGTATATAATGTATTTAGCACGTTGCAAACATGTGCGTTTCCAGCATGGTTAGACTTAGACTGTCAGACAGTCAGACAGACATCATGTGTATAGCTTTAGCCATTCTTGAAGGTATGTATGCACGCAAATATCCCACCTTGCCCCAATAACCATCATAGAGTTTACTCTTATGTCAGCCCAAACAGTGGTAACTTCAAAAACCGCAATATCCATTGTACACTGTACATTTGCAATTGAATAACTGAAGAACTGTTAAACTAATTAACTGGATTCCAGTTGTGTTGGACTATTATCCCAGCTGTTAAGGATGGCGGATTTAAAAGGGGGGGAGGGGTTTGGAGGGAGTAAGACGGAGTGGAGGGATACCAGGTTTTTCAAGTTTTTCATCTTTCATTGTTTTCGTTTCGTGTGAACGAATAGAATGGACTTAACCTGTTTGTGCATTTAATGGTAAGATATAACAACCAAATATGATAAAAGTTAATTAAATTAAGAAGGTAATAATAGTTGACAATAATAATGTATGATTATGTATTCTTTTTAGACTGGTTCTCATCCTAACGGTTGGTGGAATTGGAAGTGAGGAGATGGATATTGACGTAGTTAAACAATGGAAGTTGGAAGTGGGAGGTGAAAGTAAAGAAGCGTTATTTATGTGATTCATAATTATCAAATAAGTGATAATTTATCAAACAGCTGAATTAAGTGATAATTTAAAGTTTTAGTAGGTGATGCTTGTCTGAAGATGTTTTGATGCTTTAGTTGCAGGGTTAATTGAGGGATGGTGGAGGGTTGATTGAAAATGCTGGAGGATGGATCGGAGATGCTGGAGATTTCTTTTTGGCGAGCGTCGAGTGGATGGTAATATAAATATGATAGTATCAAGTTGTAGTATTAAGATGCCTGGTTAGTTTAAACTGAACGCACTTATTGTTTGTAGGTTGGAAATAATGGGCTAAGACGCAGTTAACTCCATGCTTGAAAATTGGACAAAATTCGAAAGCAAGAGGTCGTTTGCTAAGGCTGGAATGGAGGATAGAGTAAAATGCAGCTTTTCATGGATTGGATTGTTTTAAAATCCATAAATTGCAAGTAAGACTAGTATTCGGAGTCAGAATTCCTGGCTAGCTTGTCATGATTAATTAAAGATAAATATTACTTAGAGTTTTCATAATTAAATATTTAAACAATTAATTAGCCAATTAATTACCGATGCCCTCCTAATCTAATTACTAATTAAATATTTAAACTTTTGGTCGAAGTAATTAAAAATTACTAATTAAATAAATGTTTGAGAGCAGATTCAATTAACAATTAAAAATTAAATATTTCAATCCAGAAACAATTAGGAATTAAAACTAATTAATTGGGAAGTCTAAAAATTTAATATTGCAAGCTATCACACTAAGCCTTAATAAAACGGCAAGAGTGATATTGCAAAATAATTTCTGAGGTACAATTGACTCCATTTTTTTTAAAGAACTTTAAAACAGTGTGTTTTAGGTTTCTTACTTAAACCTTGGACATGTTCAGATGCTTTGAAACTTTTAAAAGTTAAAACCCAACCAAAAGTACCGGGTCGTGTTGCCAGCAAATTGTTTTAAAAACTTCATTAAGAAGCTATTTTTTAAATTTTCGGAAAAAGCTTCTGCCTTATTTTAAATTTCCAACATATATATACTCATTTAGAAATTAAAATGCATATATCAGTCTAGAACATCAATTTATTTTTAAATATTTAATTACCATTTTAAATGGTAATTGCTAATTAGTAATAAATTAGAGGTCGGAAAAAGTAATTGAGTAATTGCTAATTAAATATTTCGCTGAGAAAAATGTAATTGAGTATTTACTAATTAATTAGTCCGGAAAATCGTCAACCAATTAACAATTAAAAATTAATTAGTTTGTAGGTAATTATGAAAACTCTAATATTACTGTATACTTTAATACCGTTTTAATTAAAATTATTGCAGAAGAGTTCAAGGCTTGTTTTGTCTATCGGCCACAAATAAATTACAACACGAGAAAAAAATAGGCGAAAGGAAAATTTGGTCGGTTTAGTTTTTTTCATTTTGTATACATGAATAAATTATAATGATTATATGTAGATTACTATTAATGTAGTCGTTTGTAATCTTATGAAATACAGAATAAAATACAATCTTTTGTAATCGTTTGTAGTACTTTGTAAAAAGTCAACTCAAAATTAATTATGACAATGTAATTAGGTTTTGATTCAACACATTTCTGGGTAGGCATTCTTGCTTAATAGTTTATATGTTGAAATCACCTGGAGTAAGTCAGTAAGTGGATGTCGTTAGAGTAACAGTGATTTTTTGTTGATATGAGATGCCTTTAAATTCTTAAACACGCCCTCAGTGTCATAAAAATTATATAGTAATTCACATTCGGTTTAATAGCAGTTCAAGTAATCTAATGTTTTAAATGTGTAAAGTACAATGCACTAGTAGCGAGCAAGTTAAAGTCAACACGGTTTTGCAGTGCATCAGAATGCTAAACATTGAATTTGTTGTATTTCAGGCTTGGAGAATGGTCAAATTAATAAATGTTATTTTGATGTATTATTAAATCTAAGAATCAATAAACTTTTGTAAAAATCAGAACCTAGCAATTAAAATCGATTATTTCCAGAATCTGCTTACGTTCTCATGGATTCAGGGGAAATTGGCGTAACTTAAAGTCTGTTGATACATCAGTAGAATTGTGATCCCCCTCACATGCTGCTTTCAACTCATCGGACTTATCCAGACAGTCTGCTTTTCCATCACATACCTGTTATTGATAAAGTCATGTAAAACCGTGACTTTTAATCTTGCATGTGACAGGCATAGAACTTGCAGTCCGTTATTAGTTATAATACAAGTTTTAAAACAGAAGTACCATGCTACGAACATTTGTTATATTTTAAACTTAGGGAATACCTTGCTGCCGTCGATACATGCTCCATAGTTACATTTAAAAGATCCTAAGGAGCAAATATGCTCCTCGCACAAACCCCTGGTTTCATCAGATCCATCAGGACATTCTGCCTTTTGAATGTAAATGGGAAAAATCAATTACTGTATAAATGAGATGTTAAAAATTTCTCATGAAATGCTTGGTGCGCTACCTTTCCATTGCATTGATTAATTAGCTTGATACAGCCTCCGTAGTCACAGCGAAATTTCTTTCCAATGCATCTAGATAAATTAAACGTGTCTAAAATTACAGCTGTAGAGTTATACTTTACTAACAATAAGCGATTAGTTAATGGAGCCTGGCGTTAACAATCAATGTATTTAGTAATTTGCACAAGCTTTAATACAAGTAGATGTACCTATTTTTTCTGCAAATGTCACTGGTTTCATCGCTTCCATCGTAGCAGTCAATTCGACCATCACACAAATGTTTGGATGTAATACAACCCCCAAATCTACAACGGTACATACCAGGAGCACACTCAGTCTCCATATTTTTTGTTAAGTTCCCAAACTTTCCACTGCAAAATTGTACGTTCTCTTCTGACTCATCTTTGCAGTGCTTTTCAGAGTCGCATACGTCCAAGGCTATGCATATCCCAAGTAAGTAACTTTAACTCAGATTCATCTTGATCAATTATATTAAACGGGACTAATTTTATAATCAACAAACCTGCAACACACGCTTTACCATTGCGGCAGCGGAACTGATTTGGACCACACACACGCTTGGCTTCAGTTTCTGTTTTCATAACGAACACCAAAATCATAGAAAGCTGGAAAACTATGAACATAGACTTGTTCCAACTTATCATTGCAACAGTCACCATCTTGATTTGTAACTACAATTGTGATTTATATCTTAACTACACACTTGCAATTAATCCGTATAGAAGTTATCGACACAAAGCTGAGGACATAAGTGAAGCTTAGTAATTTAGTGACTGTTAGCCTTATGCAAAATCTTTTTTATTGTTTTTTATTATTAAAAGAGAAGGAGGACGGAACGGACCAATGAACTTTTCACATAACAGTCAAGCATCATCCACAGTCAACCGGTTCTCATCTTTATTTCTTACATGACAAGAATTTCATAATTCAAAAGCCTGGTTGATATTTCAGTGTTTATAGCATTCATTCATCAAAATGACAAGGAGCAAATACTTCATATACCACATAATTCTATTAACAAAGTCACGTTACGTGCCGTATACGTATTTGTACCAGCCTCAGACACCATCTTACAGACACAAACTGTTCTTATAGACGGGCAGTACAGAAAGATGTAATAATATGTTGCTAATACAATGGTACGTGGTTCGTCTTCCTGTCACAAAGTTTTTAATGCTTTGAATCGCAACGGTAACAGACAGTCATCCGTCCAACACATTTGTTAACTGTTGGTCAAAGAAACCTAGGGGAAAAAGCATTTACACAAGTTCCATATGAAATATCACAATGCCTGTGAGAATTTCAATAAATGATACATAATGTATGTACTTTAACAAGGTATATTAGTTTAACCATTCATAAGCCTAAACTCACATTTATTATATAGCTTGTCAACGTAGATTTGTACGCGCAAGCTTATTATCTTCGAGAAATCTTAAGGGGATGAATAAGCTCAACATCACAAAAATACTTCATCATTTTCATTAGCCAGCAATCGAATTCGAAATGCATAACTACAAAAATAAATGGGTAATAAGCCATGAATAAATGCATTTTGTATACGAAAAGCCCCATATATAAGCTTTACTTTATTGTTGCAACTAAGAAAGAATTATTGAATACATGTTCAATGAAATATGCCCATGTACGGAATATTACCGATTGCTATTTTTTACTATAAACGGCGACAAATATGCAGTACAATACTAAAAATGAGTGGAAACTAGCATAAATATTGAATATTATGTGATTTTACGACTTCTTCAAGAACGTCTTTGTCCTTTACGGCCCCGACGATTGTTTTGGAAACATGGTGCGTTTGAGTTAGGTTTCTTTTTGTACTTTTGCTTTGCTTGCTGGAGAAGCGGTTTGATATTAGAAAGCGAGTCGCACTCTGATATCTTATCAATAAACTGAGCACACGTCAAGGAACTGAGGTCTTCTCCCTAAAATGCAAGAATCGAAAAAGAGTTAGCTTACACATTATAAAAAAATAATAAAAGACATTAAAATATTTACCTTAATTGATTGTGCACAATCTGTAATTGAAATACCCGTGAGTCCCATTACTAACCCTCCGGCAGCTCCTCCAACTGAACCTAAAATTTGATTGACTTCGTCAAGCGTGTGATGAATATTTTCGTTTGGGTCCAGAGGGGCTGTCGGTATGGAAGGAGCTTTCTATAAGAAATAGTAAAGTAATACATATTTTGCAAAATCCGATCACTTTACACTGAGTAATATACCAGTTTTTAGGGTAAGGACGTATATAAATAATAAATTGATGCACATACTTTATATGCCACGGGTATTCTGCCGGTTCCAGACCCTCTATCAGTTACGAGGCTGGGTATCTCCATTGGAGTAGCAGATATTTCCTCTACCTATTTATAGTAATGAAATTTTTATATACATACCTAAGTTTGAGTATTTAATGAAACAAACAAGGAATTATTTGGAATATTACCGATAGCAAGACAAAAGTAAGAAAGGAATAGAGTAAATATGGAATCGAAAACTTCGTAGCAACCATTTTGAAAAATTGAAAAATTCGACTTTTGCACGGTACTTTAGCTGAGTAAAGTTGGTCGAAAAACAATCACAATAATTAAGTAATCTTTTGATCTGGATACAACTCAAGTCTTGTGGACTGCGCACTAACAAATGAATTTCCAGAAACAGAAAAATAGGCTTTATAAAGGTTGCCGATTGATGAAGCCATTTCCTGTGCACTGATCGTTTTTGTTATTGCGGTGCGTAATTATCCAAAACTACGTAAGATTTTGCATGCTTGAACTAAAAGGTTATGTGAACGAGCAGTTTAGACAGTAATTACACAGTATAAGTAACAGCCATCGGTAATTTAGACAAGGGGTATTTTATTAACTTGCGATTTAGCAATTGTTTATTGTAGACCATGGATGTCGACGTAAAGCAAACAATATAATTATTTGTGTGTGTCCATCTTCTAATTTTGCTATTGCATTCAAACTCATGTTAGGCATGTAGGTTGTATACGATTTCAAACTCCCATACTGGAAACCTAAAATCTTTTTAGGAATTGATAATGAAGAAATAAACAGCATTATTGTTCATGAAATTATTGCTATTTCGGTTTACTCTAATGCTCCGCTTTACTCCTACATGTACACATTTACATGGCCACAATGCAATCCAAAAGCCATGCTATTTGTAACCTTCTGAAACTTTCGTAAACACCATTTTTAATTTTTAAATATGAATTCTTGGTAATCTCCATACGCAAACGGACACTAGAAACGTGCAAGGATTGAGATGTATGGAAGTCATTTGTTTTAAAATGTTACATTACTTTCCTTTGTCATGTACAGTATACTGGCCGTTAGGCAGTACAAAAATAGTAATTTAGTTGTCTGTCACTGTCCAGGAACTTTAAAAATCCCTAATGATTAATTTGGCAAGATTTTATTACCTTAAGATACAGATACCTATATACAGGTCATGCCTTTGAACGTAACTAATGGGTTGTCCGTTATCACGTAGAGAAATGCATGAATGAAACCCATGTGGCATCCCTTCCGAATTGCAAGAAAAATCTAGCAAGCGTAACACGAATATGATACAAGGTAAAAAGTTCTTGTGCTAATAATTATTTTCGAGAATAGCGTTGGCAGTTATACATCCTGTGAAACCGTTTGTTGATTTTCAAGCGGATCTAAATCAAACTTATCAACAAGCAAAACATCAAAATCAAGGTAAATTAAATTAATATTTTTCTGAGTTTTTGTAAATGTTCTCGATCCATTTATATGTAAGGTAATATTCAGTTGTCAAAGAAAATTATTAAAGGTGGGGCAGAGTGAGATATGTCATCTATTCTCATCAGGACTTATCGGAATATTATTATACAATTCCAAAACATCTCAGTCATCAGTTACTATAAATATAAATCAACTAAAGGGGAATACCAAGCTACAGAGTGAGATATGTCATCTATTCTCATCAGGACTTATCGGAATATTATTATACAATTCCAAAACATCTCAGTCATCAGTTACTATAAATATAAATCAACTAAAGGGGAATACCAAGCCAGAGACGATAATATTAGTACATAACTGTTGGAGTCTTACAGAGGCCATTTCTTAGTGTACCTATTCCACATTTTGACTATACAGACGCCAACGATGAGTCATAGCTTGTCGGGGTATCTCTATGTATACACGAGTAAGAAAAAAATTGTAACTGTAAAGAAGCAATCTTATTTTGGAAAAAAGGGAAATATCAAAAGATAAATCTTAAGCTTCTAGAGGTTTAAAGACCCAAGGAGCTAAAGTGTAAAGGCATAAAAAGATATATAAGTGACATATCGGACACAAATGAAATTAAACGCAGAATCAGTACATTTTGTGAACAGTTAACGTTATTCCGCGGGAGGTCAGAGCTCTTTGTTACCTACAAGAGAATTACTTATTCCATGCATATTCGGAATATTTCCCATAATAGCAGGATAGATTCCAAGAAAGAATGACACTTGTAACTTCATTTATGCATATTACGTCTGATTTTTAATGCAAGCATGTATACAAGCAAGAACATTTTNAGGATAGATTCCAAGAAAGAATGACACTTGTAACTTCATTTATGCATATTACGTCTGATTTTTAATGCAAGCATGTATACAAGCAAGAACATTTTTGTCGCATTTGCATTCACCATCGAGTATTTAAGTAAACACGTATTAATACCACCCTTACTGATCCAAATATAAATAATAAAAAAAATAAACATCTTTGCAAACTGTCTGGAAAGGCAAACGTGTTAAGTTTCATCCAGCTTCCATTTTCAAAATGTACATATTTATATGAATGTAGAAGAACATATGTACCTGCATTAATAAATGTGCCTCTCTTTTATGAACACTTAAGCATCATATTTCACTATATGAAGAAGTTGGTTAGCGAATCCCTGCGTACCTAATAGCATTTTAACTTTGATACACAATACTAGTTTTTATGTTCTTTAGTCCAAACAAAACTATTGTTCTTAACTTTACAACAACTTATTGATGACCTAAATTCAATGAGGTAGACATTAATTTCTTGGAACTGTAATTGCAACTAATGAACAATTATTGTTTGGAGGCACAAAAAGCAATGTCATGTTTGCTTCATTGGCAAGTGAGGGTTGTAACTGGCATCATCACCACGGACAGTGCTGGTTATCGTTTGTTCGACATTCGACAAAATGTTGATTGACGAAGTGTAAGGAAGTCTCTTGCTTTCCCAATTATCCCTTAGATATTTTGTGGAGTTCCTCATTCTGGTTTTTAGTACAAGTGAAAGATTCTGTTCGTTAAAAGTTTCATGTGCATATTTGTTACGTTTCAGGCCACGCCCACCCATCCGTTCCCTATCACTAAGGGGCAATCCTAATCCATCTGGAAGTTCAACCCGTACGGTCACCAATGTTTTTAGTTTCACTTTGAATAATAATTTAGATGTGGAGCGTCCAAACTTTTTGTTAGTTTGCGAATTTTATAAAATGATACATTTTTGAGTGTCTAATTGAAAGCATATGTCTTAAATGATTTATGATTAATTGTGCAGCAAGCAAAGCCGCTACCAGCAGCTTCGACAATGGAGACGGCATCTAAATATTCCTTTGGTATTGCCCGAGGAGGCGGAAGACATTTCACCAAAGCCGTCCCCAAAACCAACACCGAAGCCCCGGCCCAAAGATAAAGATATTAGTAAAAAGGAGTCATCAGCTAAATGTTCTAAGCCAAAATGTACTGATGGTGGTAATACACCTTCAGGTTTTCGCTGGGTTGTCATTGAAATTAAATAAATGCAAATAAAGGGATGTTCTGATATGAGGAACCATGCGTAACTCAAGAATATTTTTGTACTGTCGAGAGAAACATGTTAAATAAAGTCTAGTACGTAGTATTTACCTGAAATTAGTAAACTGTATAGATAAACGTTTGAAGCATCACAAGAACAAAAGTGTTTCTCTAAATTCCTCTAAACAAAGTTAGAAATTAACTGATAAATTAAAATTTACGTTCTATACAAAACAACAACGTAGACTGTCCATAGCCCGTAGCCCGTAGCCCGTAGCCCTGCTCACTTTGACTTTTCACGTGAAATTGGTAACCGTGGAATTTTTTGCCATTTGATTGATATTGTAAAAAATTTCTCAGGAACAAATTCCGCGTGGAAACCCAGGGATGAGTATAAGGCAATAGAGTCAAAGGAAAGTATATTGCTACAATACTGGAAGAGAAAGGCTATATGTAAACTTTCATGGGGTTGGTTCCATAACTTCTGACTGAAGGAAACTATTTTCATAAATATGTATAAATGGGTATATATTAACCGCAAAATTTTCTATGTGTTTAATCAAGGGAAATATTTAAATTGACGTTTTGTTGCATGTGCATTGCCATCTTGTTGAATGTTGTTTAAAGTCACATGAAAGGCGAGAAAGGTGAAAACCAGTTACGTGAGGGTAGAATAAGATGGAGAAGTCGTCTCGGTTAAGGATTCAGAGATGGACAAGTAGATTTAATGCAAACACATGAGAGCTTCAACTAACCACAACAAGTGTACACAAGGGAAAAAAACTTCTGAACAGGTATGGTATGACCATGACAATGCAATGGCAATCTCGTTCAGAAAAAAGTGAAGATGACTTGCTGCAGCACACGATTTTTTTACATTGAGAAGACCCTTTTACAATAGACTACCTTTTGACTCTCAACACACACAACAGCATAACAAACTCTAGCACAGAGCCATGCATGCTTATAAAATCTAAATGCGACAGGTAAAAATCATCCAATGCTCGCAGCATCACTATTTCGAACTCTATTCGTTTTATGTTCGTGCACTTCCATCATCAAATCAACCATCAACCTTATTTCGCTATTGTATGCGTTACCACCTGTACGTATTCTTGGTATTCGCCACATGTTAAGAAAGCAACAGTTGTTTTATATATGCATTGTGCATTATGTACGCACTGGTAAAAGACAAGGTAAAAATCCTCTGGCATTTTTTAGTTAAAACTACTGGCTATACAGAGTATAATAATGTTACAGTTGTTTTATATATGCATTGTGCATTATGTACGCACTGGTAAAAGACAAGGTAAAAATCCTCTGGCATTTTTTAGTTAAAACTACTGGCTATACAGAGAATAATAATGTTTGTGCAATATACGGAGCACACAACAGCATTAATATTAATAATTCCAAAACAGTAATGGATCATTAGTTGAGGTCTGTGCTGTGTCGAGGGTGCATTATGTGGACTAACATCGGATTGAGTTTTATTGATGGAAAGTGACACTTTCTTCTGATAAAATTTTCTGCTAACTTAAGGTAGACACACTGATTACAATTATTCTTTTCTTAAGGTTAATACCGATTGTGAGTCATACGTGTACAATGAAAAGGTAAAATCATTCTCACGGGGGGAGTACAGTTAGTG
Source organism: Orchesellides sinensis (assembly GCA_027744375.1). NCBI lineage: Eukaryota > Metazoa > Arthropoda > Collembola > Entomobryomorpha > Orchesellidae > Orchesellides > Orchesellides sinensis. The sequence continues at coordinate 18,454 of JAHZNG010000694.1, forward strand.
TAAGTTTGAACATTGGGTAAGTTGTTTTGGTAGTTAGATGGTAAATCAGTATTTGAAGCGCTGTGTGGAATGTTAAAGTGAGTGAGATGTGCACGGTTTATTTCTTGAATGGAATAACATTTTGGTGGTAGTGAGGGTGCTTCTTACCCTGGAAAAGGAGCAATGGGATGGAGACGGAATCAGATAATGAGGATACAGTCTTGGAACTGGATAGTATTCTGGACTTAGAAGGTAATTAATGACATTTCTTTAATTAATAGATGCATATGTACAACGTAGTCCTTGAAAAAGGCATCCCTTCATGTGTCCTACTGAGTAGAAGAGCATCGATGTATTATTTAAATAGAAGGAATGTTCGCTTAAAACATTGAGCTAAGTATCGAATTTCGGCTTTTCCAATTTGAATTCATTTTGAAAGAGTTTTGCATTTAAACATCAAACCGTCCAGCAAATCTGCCAAAATAATCTCATTAAGAGGGACTCAATTTTTAGATCGTATTATGTAGCCTTTTTTAAACATTAGAAAATGCAACCTGATTGTCTTTCTTTAACAATACATACATGCATCTCTCCTTATTTTACCTTGCAGTAAAAAGCAAGATAACAAATAGCTTTTACTGCTTTCTGCTCAACATGTTGGGGAAGTTCTTGAATGACGACAATGATCACTATGATAATACCTTTATATAAAAGCTATTCACATATGTGTAAATCAACCTATACTGCTATTGTACAATGAAAATCTGTGATGTTAGGCATTGTCAAGATCAGTAGTTCTATTTAAAAGCTGTCGTTGCCCTATAACTTTTGACAGTACATTTCAAACAACGAAGTTGCAAAAACCTACAGAAAGTAGCGGAAGGCGAAGAATTTTAGTCTATTTAAATATATTTAAAAACCTACTTCAGGATAATTAGAATTGAAAACAGAACTGCATAATTTAAGGAGTTTTAATTTTTTATTCAATGTAATATTCTCCTATCAATATACTTGCATCATACTAATACTAACATAATAAAAAATAATTTTAAACTAATTTTAAAAAACTGAAACATTTGGTATTAACTAAAGTTGTTGGTTATGAATAGAATATTGTAGTTCGATCATTTATAAGTTTGAGAATTAAATTTTCTTTGAAACTGAAATAACATTTATAATAGACGGACAGGCAAACATAATGAAAAATTAGCGCAGATAACCAGTCTTTGTTAAAGAGTAAAGCATGCATAGGAGAAAAGTGCCGAGAGCCGTAATGTGTACATATACACATTAAACAAAAAGCAGGTAAAAGGCAAAGTTGGTATGCGAAAGCGATCATGCAAAGCCGTCTCTTTACGAATGAAGTAGTCTGTAAAATGCAACTGTAATGATGTACATGATAATATTGAAGTATATTGGCGTTTACTGCATTAACGACATTAACTGCGATATATGAGTCAAATTGCCAAATAGCAATGTATTATTTCTACATAGAAACAGCTTAAACGAAAAACCTCGTAATCCGTCTTCTCACTCATTCTAATCGTTGATAAAACTGCAGTGGTTCTAGTTACAAAGCTGTTGAAGTTTCAATTTTTAAAAAAAAGTTGTTACTGGCTACTTTTAATGTTGGCTCTTCTTTTCAATACCAGTTCCCTTGAAAGTTGTCAGAAAAGTTGTTGTTAGTTATTAGCCATGTATTCGTCAATTCTAGCTTTTAGTTAGTTTCATATTCACGCTCATTATATTGTAATACTGTGAATGTATAACAAGAAGAACGTGTAATAATATGTTTCAGCAGCAAGGATTATTGATAGGACATTTTAATCAATATCACCTATGCAAAACTCTAAACTTTTCCAATACAATAAAAAGATAATTGCAAAAACTCTATTGTGAGTCAAACGCCTTTTGTATTTCGAGCAAGGAAATTCCGGCATTTTAGTTCAAATTGTTGAGGTTTTGGACTAGTTTAATTGTTTAAATTGCACTGGATTTAAAAACTAATACATTACAAGTCATATTTTAAAATGCATGCGTGCAACCAAGCTCTCAACAAAATGAAAGAAGATGGATGATCCTTAACACAGCATCTATAGCTTTTTTGTGGCGTTTTAAAATCCTACATTGACAGCAGTAGTATACAATGAATGACTGGGAAGTCATAATATTCAAGTAGTAAATGGTTTTGAAAATGCTGGTAAAGTTGTGATGATTTTAATCTTTATGTATATTATACACCTAGACAAAAAAAATGAGAAATTTAATTGCTATTAGAAGGATGCTGAATGTACATAAAATGGTATTGTACATAAACCATGACTTTGATGGTGGAATGCAGAGCTTTGCTCGACCTATGAACTTAGATGGGATTTTAAATGTAAAATACATATCTCCTTCGCCAATCTCACGTAGTTATCTCCTATTTTCCATCCGGTTCAAATGCATTTTTGTTTTATTATCTCCTGCCACACGGTACAGCTCCATTCTTTAATTTGATTTTTGTTTGCATGTTTATGAAGGGATAACAGAGAGAAAATTGTTTACGTCATGATGACAAAATGGCTCATGCCCTTTTAAAATTGTCTGTGGCAATGCTCCTTACTCAAAATTTACTCTGGTGTAATATTTGGAGCTTATATAGTTATACTTACACACACCATTCGCTACATATTTCGCTAAAACAGGTACATTCATTCTTTATTCATCCCACATTAAAGAATCATTTCATAAATTTACGTTACCTAGGTATAAGGTGTATTTATATCTGTAAGTATAATTAAAGGGCAACCGTATTCAGGGCAATGAAATTTAGCATGAACAGTTATCGGTTAAATAAGGTAATAATTTCTGCTGATTTTGTATGGACATATTTTGAATGCATGCATGATTTTATATCTTTTAAATTTTTACAACTGATTATACTGATAACTAATAACTAACCACTGGAACTACAAAAATATCTGTGGTGCAACCAAGATTGTAATTTAAAAGACACTTTTACAGCAGGAATACAACAAATTTTAGCTAAGAGAGGATAAAATTATACTGCGAATTGCAATCCAAGTAGTTCGACTGACGGCGGACAAAAAACAGCGTAAATAACATGCGATAGACCTTGACCGTAGAATTGCTTTATGAAATAATAGTTCTTCGGAGTTGTTTTGACTATAAAATGTTGGAAGGAAAAACAGGCTCCGGCTCAACGTTGTTGTGCAGCTAGTTTTCTTGGATTAGTATTTTATTGCAATTGTCCAAAAAATAGCACACCTAAAAGATTAGTCATAC
>JAHZNG010000695.1:0-11949 GCA_027744375.1 Orchesellides sinensis
CTTTCCTCTTTGGAAATTCTCACACGTTTCTTTAATTTATTTGATTTGGCTAGATTGGAAAAGAAAAGAGGGAAAGAAAGAAATAGCAAAGAGTTTATTTGAAACCCGTAAAAAATTAAATCAGTACCGTGAACGAATGAATGGAGAGAAAAACCTAAAAGACTACACCCGTAATTTTTAAGTACACTCTTTTGTCCTTCAATAATTTCTAAGTTTACAGTTTTTTTTAGAAATCCTACTAAAGAGATAATTGAATTTAATTCGTCAAACGAAATCGTGACCGAAACGTGCACGCTTTTTTGTGGCTTCGAAAGTGACAAGGAATTTTAAAAGCATACAGTACATAACAACTTATGGTAAAAATTACCATAAAGTTGGTAGTGTATTGCATTGCATTGAAAATTCAGTTAAATTTACAACAATAACAAACAATTCCTATTGCAGTTGGGAATATAAGCGTAGCGTAAGTAGTCATCTACAAAAGCCCCTTTATAAACAGAAAACCAGTAAAAAATGCAAAGTAGAAGTAGTTGAAAGCAAGTTCAAAGTTTTCCCTGTTGCGTAACTAATCATTGCAGTAGTTTTATTAGCAGACGACTACTCCAGTGTAGTATCTTTTATTGCCCTTTATTTTTTTGGCGTATTGCGATATTCTTTTCTCGAATCGTTGGAAATAATAAAAAATGCAATACAAATGCTTTCATGCCAGACAAGCAACGGATAATATGCCGTGAACAACACATTTCTTTACGCACAATTCCCATTTCAATCATCACATCTCTACTTAAAGAGCTCCTTTTCTCACAGCTTTGCTACTTCCGTTTTTTGTCCGGATTAATAAAAAAAACTGGTGTTGGTGCATGTGATGTTTAACTGGTAACAAATAAATAAAGCAAAATGAGCAAGTGTGTAGCATTATTGTAATCAATTGCTGTGTATATATATTGTTAAGTTGTGTACTCCCACAACTACATCACAGCAATTGAATCCTTTTTTTGTTGTTGTTATTGTAAAACTCTAAGTAAAGGGGTAAGAGGAAGAATACTCTAGATAGATTGTGTAATCGAGGAAAGGCTCATCGTCTCTACTCTCCGGCTTATAAGTTTGCTTATGGAATGAAATGGAGTGAAATTTCCAAGCGTGAAACATTCAATTACAAAAGCTCTTGGCTTGAACTGGCTGTGTAAAAAACTGAAATTTATTTATTCGCATAGCATTAGTATTGCATGCTGTTATTGCTACAAAATAGAGTATGTATACAGTGTACACATACATAGCATGATAAGTTATCTATATACAGCTGCATGCATCAAACTTAATCAAATCTACAGAAAAGAGATAAAACTGCCTGGAGAAATCTCTCCTTCTCCAGCAAAAGCGAAATATATCCCAGTCCCAGCCCATACATGAGGAAATGCACTCCGGGAAACGACATGATTCATTTAGGAAGCAGCACGAGAGTCTATAGGAAGACGAAAGAACAAGACCAAACTAAACTTAAAGCAAAAAAAGTTTTTCAACTTGAAATCGGGTATGAATTTAATGAATATACACAACAGCTCACAAAGCTACTCGACAACATCGACACACGGGATGAACAAGGCAGGGAAAATGATTACCAAAAACGGGCTAACGAACTAGTAACAAGCTTCCTCCACTCTAAGATTCAGAGAAAGAGAGATCCACACAAGAAAATGTATAAATGCAGTTCACAAAAGAGAAGATGATGATGATGTGACATCCATTGAGTAAGGACTACATCGTTCCATGTTCCTCTTTTAGCAAAGGCATCCAATAAAAGCTTTTCGTTACATAGTCTCAATCAGGTCTTTACACACACACTCCTCTCCTCTCAACGTCCCAACTGCCATAGAATGGAATGAGCTCTACTTTTCTGGGTGCGACGGTGTTTGGGTTTGGTGGAGGAAATGAGGATTATATGAAGTTTATGTGAGCAACTTCTGTATATACATTATTGATATACTGTATTTATCCTTTTCTTCCATGCATCCATCCACGAAATCCCTAAAGAGCCACTAAACTAATAAAATCGATTTTATTATTCCTCTGACAGACAAGAAGAGTGAGAAACGAGAGAATTATTTGAATGTAATGTCAAGCAAGCAAAGACAGCTGGGATCGGGAGAATCTAGGGACTGCGGGACCACCATGATAACCATGTCTTCATATACATTAACTCACATTTTGGTATTCAATATGAAAATATTTTTGTATGGAACATGGAAGGGAGAGAGCATGCAGCTTGACAAAATGTCCCTTAATGAAGGAGCTTATTAAGCGTGAAGAATTGGCAAAATCTGTTCAATTTTATAGCCCACACCACCACCACCACCATCATTTTATGCCACACGCGCTTATACTCATTTTCTCAACACAATTACGGATTTTACACGAGTCTCCTAATAATATTACCATTAAAACATGCATATTACAAGGTTTTCAATGTGGAAGTGGAAGTTCCAAAAACAATAATTATAAATGACTACGACTACCACTGGAATACAGAGAGAAATGACGGAGACACGGCACATTATTTTCATGAGCACCATGTTTTTGCTATGCACTACACGACACCCGAAGAAGACCATAGTTTTTTGAGCATCAACACCAGATGCAGAAATCTTTTTTGGAGACACCCTTCCCATGTTTTTCTTTCTGTACTGAACCAAATTAAATATATCGTCGTGCCATGCATATCCATAGGGGAAGTGGGGAGCATCATGCATAACTAAAAATAAGTTTTTTTTGTTGGCTTTGGCTTTAGCTTGTGAAAAAATTCCTTGTGACACAAAATTTTTATTAGCATATGTCGTTGTCATCTCTTCTCGCTTAAGATATTTTTTTGCTACCTACCAATTTTCAATCATGCCATGAGCCAAAACGAAAACACTAACTGAGTTAGTTGGTAAATGAATGCTGGTGATGTGGTTTATATGCGTTTTTTATGCTTTGCTTACTTGTGGTACGGTAATAAGCATTGTTTTGTTGGAACAACGTTTATTTCCACAAGGGACTTAAAATTTGTATTTAAATCTATGATTTTTTTATTTGCGTAACGAATCCATTTGGAAGTAACGGGTTTAAAAGGGAATATGGCTTTGGGATGTGGAAAACTAAATTATATTGTTTTTACGAGTTTTTTCAGGGTTACGACTGTGGCATAACTAAATGTGCTGTTTTATATGCCACTTTAGTCGCTCTTTCACTCATCAATATTTATCCTGTAAATGCATGTGAATGGATTTTTTGTCTGAAAGCGTGAAAAAAGAAAATAACGGGTGAAAATGGGATGTGTGATGATGGAAGGAAATTGGATAGAGCGTAGACAGAGAAAAGACAAAAGAAGACGTGAAATTTTAAACACCTCTTTGGATTGTTTGGAAAAAATCCTCTTTTATGACAATTTTCATCGCTTTCACGTTGATTTGTTTCATTTTAAAGCAAAGGTAGAAAAATTGTGACAATACATATGGAATCTATCATCAAACCGTCAAAAAGTCATACTGATTTGGTTGGCAGTGGTGTCATCATGAACGCCAGGCAATAACAAAACGTAAAAGGAAATGGAAGTCACATTGTGTTTAACGTATAACAAGTTTGTGCTTGTGACAAAAAGGATGATTCAGAAATATATAATTCATATTTATTTTACATTTTCCGTTCCACTTTTTCTTTTATTGTTTCAGGCTTACATAACATTTGCGTTTTGTTGATGACGTAGTTGACTTCGTTGGCTTATTTGATTTGAATTTGATACAAATCCTTACTTATAGTTTATGTCTCCGCCTACACTCTAATTATTATTAATGCAATTCATTACATCTGCGGCTATAATAGATATGTTGCACTTTATTACAAATTTACTATGATGCACATCTCAGACAAACTAAAAAATATATGTGACTTCTTTTAAATTTTGAACTAGCCAAGACTAGAGTTTAAAACGCATCTTACTAACATAAAATGTTTTATAAAATGGCTTTTCAAATGTTTACTAAATTTTACAAATAATGAATACAAAATAAGGAATCCCATACTGGTTTGATCGCAAACTTTATTTTGCGGATTTTTTTTTATCTCAGGTATCAATCTATCACCTTTGCACTGCAAAATTGTATAAATGTGTGGCCTTCTTTCACCAGTACAGCGTTTTGATTTGGAGTTTCTTAATATTGCATACACGTATACACTCGATATACTTATGTATGTGTTTTTATTTGTCTTCTTGTTTCTGCACCGAACTATGATGTATTCGTGTGCCTTTTCATTCCAACTCTTCTTCCTTCCGGATGTCTAAAGGACATAAATCTCAAAGAGAAATGTCAAGCAGTTGGTTTTCACAAGACATACGACAACTTCTGTTCTATTGTATGCTACATTTTTACCTTTTTCATTGTCAACTTTTGTTAAGCCATACAAAAGGAACTGCTTTACGCACAAAATCCTACGCAAATAAAAAATTTCCCAGTTTTTCATTTTTCTTTCTAAATCATTTTCGCACTCGCTCTTTTTTGTCATATCATGTTTCTCACTCAAGATATTGATATTTCCAAAAGTTAACGTGCAAAGAACTGACTAGACGTTTCTTCATGATATTAATTTTGGGTTTAACGAATGCTATTTGTAGATTATGGAAACAAACAACCGCGACATGTTGCATTTCCTGACAATCAACTCATGCGACTAATTTAACTAAAATATAATTTTCCCCTTTGCCAAAATCAATCAGAAACCCGCAAGTCATTCTTGGCTCACTTTCCCAAACTTTTCATCTCATCTGTTCAAAATTTGTCACAGTCATTCAGTCAGAATGGTTTCCTTTGTCTTGTTTTTTTTGTTCTTTCAACAAATTCTCTAAGGTTGGCTTAAAATTGTAGTACCACATATTTCATGAAAGAAATGTGGACAAGGAGGTTTTACAGGATGGTGTTCAGATGATCTTACAAGCAGGATATTATATTTTACCGTCTGTTCCTGTCTTTTGTTCATTTCGTACTAATGTAAATATGCAAATAGTATGTTACGTTATATTTTTAGCATGACGGAATGCAAATGGTAGATGAGTAGAAGAAGTACTGAAGACTAGTCTGTTTGTTTGTTTGTCAAGCAGAAAGAAAAGTTTTCTGAGATGATCCTCTTACAATTGTGTAGGTAGTTCTACTTTAAGCAAACATTACAGAATACAGAATATTTACAGTATGGGATATTCGATAGTGTTTAGTTATGTGATGTGGTATTTCGTCAGAAACTAATTTGTTAACTGGAAACCCCACATTACACCACACCACACGCAATCTACTCTTCGTCTTCTTCTACTCATCTATAAAATTTAATCTAGACATCCTCCCTTCCTCTCTTAAAACTAAACCTATAGTACAGCAGCACAAGCCCTCCCTAATCAATTCTCTCTCTCTCTCTCTGTTCCGTTTTTACTGTTTGCTAGAAGAAAATGATTGTTTTCTAATGAAACGCTATAAACCTGAAAAGACCCTCGCCGCAAAAATTCTAAACAAAGAATAAACATGTCAGGATAAGTCATAATAACAATTAAATTGATGTTTAAACTCTTTTGTTTTATATACATCTCATTTTGATATATTGCACAACAACTGCGTCTAAGTGGAATTGAAAACGACCGATAATGCAAATAACAGGTTTAAGTAAGCTATGGCAGGTAGCAGAGTGGGTATTTAAGATGAAGTTATTTATGTCAAAGCGTTTGTCTGTTGTGGTATATTTAGTACAAATAATACAATCCTGATCACGATTTGGTAAAATAGAAAGGGAAAACGGGTTCATGTGCTTTTTTTCATTGTTTATTTATGCATTTATTATTGTTACGTATGCAAAGGAATGCCCTTTAGTTAAATGTATTTCTGGCTTGCCAATAATGCCCAATCTCCTTTTTTATATAAAGTTGAAACCAAATATAGCAATGCAACTATTTTCTTCTATTATGTTGCTGTTTTGATGGATGCTGCCATTGCACTACTACTGCAGAAGGCAAAAAAATATTCAATATCACGCAGTCTTCTTCTTCGTCTTTCTAATAACAAGTTATTGATATTGATATTGAAAAATGAGGAAACGAAATGGTCTGAAGACAAAACAGTAGTGGCGTCGTCTAGCAATGTTGTACTTTATTGGCTTCTTGTAGTTGGGTACATAAGTACAAAGTGTATGATGCGAGTGTTGTTGTTTTTAGACTGAAATGAACGCTATATTGACCACTCTCCTCTTGTATGGCGATCGCATTTAGAAATATGGTATATATAAATTATAAATATACGCAGAAACTCTTTTTTACTTTTTGGAGTCTGGAGAAAGGAGGATGATATCAGGAAAAAAATGAGAGCAAACATGCTATTAATCACATACACACACACATAGTCATACTATTTATGCTTTATTGCAGAAAGGAGTAAGCCAATATGCCTACATAACCTACCTACGCGATGTTGATGGAGGGATGTAGATACGGGCGAAAAAATATTTCTCTGCAAAAAAATCTCATATTTCATTTTACACAGAGCTGGAGTAGTACCGACATATTTTTTCCTTGTTCGGCTGAGCATATGTAGCAGAAGGAGCTAGTTTCTTAAAAATGGGTATTTTTCAAAACTAAATAGATTTTTGCTTTTGCACATTGCATGCACACACACACCGGCAACTCCTTAGCTCTGCGATTTCTCCAGCGGAAGCAATCCAAAAGAGAGAGAAAGCTAAAGGTAGAAAGTTGTATAGGCTTCCAGGCATATTTCGTTCCAGTGGCAATGCAAGTTTGTAGAAAACTGCATGAAATGAAGGAATGAAGTAGGAAACCCAGCTGTGATGATAATAATGCTGATAGGATCCAATTCGATTTTCCTTTTCACCGATATGATGATATGATATGCATACCAAAGCAAACAAACATACCTATACAAAAAATTGGTATCGTATCACAATCAAATACACACGACACGGCATGCTACATTGCATTTGACTTGATTTGGCTTGACTTGACTCATGTTGAACATTCAAACAAACCCAGTTGAAAATAGAGTAATGTAGAAAATTTCCTAAAGAATCAAATATTCCAACCTTCTGCCTGCATTAAATTGGTTTTGTACTGTGTTTTACAACTTCCTCGAACCAAATAATAGTACAATCATTTTATGTATGTGTATTTTCCTGTGATAAATGGGATATGATGATCGGAATAAATGGTGAATGCATTGAATTACGCTGGTCATGCATTTAGAAAGGGGAATGAATGACCAAAAGAGAAAAACAGCTTGGACTTGGACAATGTCTGACATGTCATAGGGTACACTAACAATAGAAGAAAAGAATCAAGGAATGAAGAATGAAATAGCTATATTTTTCTGTGGTTGCTCCAGTCACCAGTGTTCCTTTCTATATATGTCGTGAGGGTATTCATCATCGTCATCGTATAACATGACCAATAATGAATTTTTAATTTATGACAAGAATGTTTTGAGTGCTATGTTATATATATGGGCACAAGATACAAATTATATGTGTACTACGTACCGATCATTTATATCGGGTAGACATATCTGGCTATAATCTCGTATCATTCCGTTGTTATATGTAAAAACCAATTAACTGAGCAAAAGTTAAACTTCAAGCATTTTAGCTTCTCCTATACATTTGGATGTAGTGTTTCATTTAAGACCTTGTTAGATTTATGTGGAGATAATGGTAATTTCAAGCAATATCCGTTAGCTGGCTTTTATTCATCATATACGGTGCAGGTTGGGTAACATCTTTGGGACAGAGATTCAATTCGGTAAAACTGAAATTTCACAAGAAGAATAGAAGTTAATCAAAAATACACAGACAACTTGAATTAAATTTTTTTGAAAAGGTTACATCACGTGACAACTTCGTATGAATTTCAATATGTATGCGCATAAAAATGAATGTAACGGATAATGAATAATGCGCTAATGGAGTGTATATAGCCCGAAGTCACATCTTAATTAAGGAAGTGAAACGGATATCCACCTATATTATGTAAATATGATATGTGCACTTAATAAACGAGATTTTTTAGTTTCCATTTTCAATCTGTCAGCAAAAAGGGAAAGGAATATGAATGAAGTATGCAAATATGGTTTCAGGCAACAAAAAATTATTGGTATGTACATAAAAAGCTTCTCATAATAGGAGAAGAATTCGAAAGAAAGCGAAAGTGAATCTGCAAATGAACAAATTAGAGGAAAAAGAGCTGGTGAATGAATAATATGCGTACATTGTTAGGATTTGGCAATATTTTTTAAAAATAAGTTTGGTAAATGAAAATAAACCGGTATTAAAATGACCTGCGGCATTTATGCAGTATTTCTACAGGGAAGTACTTTACACACGCATTTGGCTTGTACGGAGCTACTATTTGCGTGCTACTGCTTCTTTCTTGGCAACTGAAGCCTCTTGTAGACATTTTTGCATTTTCTTGTCTTGTCCGCCATAGTGTGTCTGTCAGCAAGATTAACTTAATGTATGGTGTGTACATCATTACCATCAGCACAACAAACAACAAGCTTAAGTGTAAATTCTATACTCGAGTAATTATCAAATGATTCTCGAAGACTCTTCTGAATATTCAAAGTCAAAAAACTAGTTTAGTCAACAATGCTTATTTGGTTGACTACTCGTTCGTAGAGAGATTACCATCAGTAAGCAAGATCAAGTTTATGAACTACTGACCCCGTCCACCATGCATATGTACATCCGCTCAACAAAGGCTATGTAATAACATGCAAACTTACAAGCAACGGTGGAGAAGAGAATGCATTTGTGAAAAATAATTGAAAAGCTGAAATGCCAATGTACACGCAGTATTTTTAATATTTGTAGCCACATCAGAAGAAAATAGAAAAGAAAATCCATAATGATACGTTGATGGAAGATCATTGACTTTTTATCGGCAAAAAACAGAAATCAATATGACATATTGGAAATTTGGAAAATGGCTAAGGTCTTAGTTTCTTTTGTACGTAACCCTTTACTAACAACTCTTTCCATTTTCTAAATTCTATTCGATTTGTGAGTATATTTGAGAGAGAAACAGGAATGAGGTCGTCTAACACATTTAAAAGCTGCTAATAATGTGTCGTGTATGAGAAGTGTGATAATGCTCGTCCAACAACTTTTCGATAGTACACAAGCTTATCGCAACATCACCACAGCCCCTTAAAGAAAAAATTGTTTTGCACTCGCACAAACACTTGAAAGTGATATTGGCTCTTTTGAAAGGACTTTTTTTCATTGAGATAGAAGAGGACAAGAAGAAGTATGATATCTTCAGTGATGTGAACTAGTGTAGTGTGATCACTTTGATAAAATGGCTCGAGCGAATTGGTTGCCAAGTGTTTACTTATTTCTTGCCTTGTTCTCCGCTGCTTCCGTGATTTCCGGAGTCACTGGAGCAGCCCTGAACTCACCGGAAGCTAAGGCAGCTCTCAAAGTCAAGTAAGTACATAATATATACACCCTTCACTTCACATCTAGATTTTCCTATTTTATTCCCAATATATTATTCAAAAATGTCAAAACTTGTTCATTTTTATCCGATTACACGCAAAAAATTTGTTATCATATGTCATCATGTGTGAGTGGCCATAACTCTCGCCGAAAGCCTCTTGTGCCAATTTGTATGTTTATCTATTTTGGCAAATTTTATTCCATTTCTTTAACAGGAAATCATTATGTCCTGAGCTAGATAGCCAAAGCTCTTACACAATCTGGGCGACCCGGTATGACAATCGGACTTCAAAATGTTACATGACAGGTCAGGCGGGACCTTGTGGAAAGAACATGATTTTCTATTCGTTGCCCAATGATCAAGTGTATGGAGAGTGCGACTGTAATTACGACATTGAGTGTAAATCTCTCATCTACTCTCATGTATACGACCAGTGCTTTTACGCTTATGAGCAGGTGAGTCAACCTTTTCATTCAATCCACTTATTACCATCTATAAAATCATCATCGTCAAAGTAAATACATACCAGATGCATACCCAAACCAAACATTATCTCAAGTGTGTAAACAAATATATACCTCTTGAAAACTTACTCCGAATCCTCCGCGACCCTCCATCGTGTTACCCAAATGTTCCATTCTCTGGAAAAGTGGCTTGTATCATAATGACACATCAGGCACTATGCAAAACAGAGTTTCATGTAGTTAAGAGCAAGAGGGAGATTAGCATAATGCGTAATGTGATTCATAGGTACATTTCACCTTTTTGATTCATCATCGTATTCACCATAAGGAGCCATTCCAGTAGAATTATTACCTAGTTTTCAGTAACTCCAACAGTTCCATCAAGTGTTATTATAGTTGTTTAGCAAAATACATAGCGCCACTTGTACCTTTGCCACTTTCCATTTTAAATTTGAAGGTAGCATTAGGCCATATAATAGTAATAAAGCCAAGTCTGGCAAAGTACTTTATTTGCTGTGGTTTTGTGCATATACACTATACACTACATAAAATGTAATATAATGCATTTAGTAGGTATTTAAAGGTTGGTTTCGAGGACTCCACGTGCTCTCTTTCTCTCTCTCAAACATGCAAATATTTTCAAGGAGGAAATAAACTTTTCACGCTTCGCTGCTCATTCCACTATAGTCCTCCAGTTTTCCTTTTGCCGTGTGTTTAAATAGAGACCTGGGTGAAATATGCATGAAAGCGTGCTTGTCATTTAGCTTGCCTTTTTGTTTGGGTTTGCATGGTGGAAACTAACGAAATGTGTTATGCTAACGTTATTTCCGGCTTGTTATCAAATTATATTTGAGAATGGGGAAAACATTCGGTACAATAATATTGAGTAAAAGTCAATAGTAAATTGGATGAAGTCATAAAGTATTTAGCGTGTGTAAGTAAATACCGTTAGTCGATGGCTTTAGTAAGGTGAGATGCAATTAACCATCGGCAACATTTTTAAAAGGATACTTTAGACAATTGTGACTTTTAAATAGTTAAAAGGGAGGTGTAAGGTTTGTGTGAGCAATTAATTAAAGTTGTTGAGTCTCTTCATATATATTTCTAGCTAGCAAATTACCTGCTAATTAGAAAGATGATGTACAGGTCGACTCGCAATCGTGTTAAAATGAGATGATGTCTCTCATTTGATTGATTTAATTGAATTGAGTTAATCAATCAAGGATGTTTAGATCATTCGTTAACTTAGTTAATTACCTCCAGACCGTTATCCCCATCTCTCCTATTTTAATTTTGCTCCCCATTTCCATTATCGGAGCATCGCCATTTCCATACATTAACTACCAAGAAATATTGTGCATTTTTTAAAGTTCATGATGTGGGTACTACATAAAGAAATAACGTTCGTTTTTTCCCTATTCTCGACCAAAAATATATGTCAAACTTTTGGGCGTGCGGCGGGCATGAAATGGGAAACAATACGTTTTTCCAAGAAAAAAGTTATACATACATACATACATAGCTAGCATATTGCAGCAGTGGTACTTTTTGTAATTGAATTAAGATTTCTATATAACATGCTGCTCCTTTCTTTTTAAAAATATGGTAAAATCAATGATGTGGGGACGCGAGCCAAGTTAAAAATAAGGGAGGTTTCAGAGGAAGTCGATAGGTATAGCATTAGATTTTATTACATTGTACATCCATATACGATCATTATATCCATTTATTTACATAGGTAGTAGCTATAGGTTAAATGTATTATATGATTATACTTATTGCATCTCCCCCTTTCTCTTTTTTTCCTCCAGTCGCGCTAAAATTATTTCCTTGTCCCCTTTAATGACCCTCTCTTGCTCTCTCCTACCGGAATACTTTCTCCAGCACACAAAAGTGAAAGTGGGCAACATGTGAAGTGAAAGCTCATCATAAATTGGTTAAAATGTAGTAACCTCACAAAATTATTGTGAC